>PVJS01009476.1:0-50274 GCA_004027185.1 Glis glis
CCTTCCACTTTCTTGCAAATGATGTTATTTTGTTCTTCTTTATTGCTGAGTAGAATTCCATTGTGTGTATTTCCCACAATTTTGTAATCCACTCATCTGTTGATGGACACCTAGGTTGATTCCATGATTTGGCCACTGTGAATTGTGCTGCTATGAACATGGGTATGCATATATTACTGTAGTTTTCTGGTTTCAATCCTTTTGGTATGATACCCAGTAGTGGTATAGCCGGGTCATATGGTGGGTCCATTCCCAGTTTTCTGAGGAATCTCCACACTGTTCTCCACAGTGGTTGAACTAGCTTGCAATCCCACCAACAGTGTAGAAGAGACCCAGTTTCCCCACATCTTCGCCAACATTTGTTGTTGTTTGACTTCTTAATGCTTGCCATTCTTATTGGGGTCAGATGAAATCTTAGAGTAGTTTTGATTTGCATCTCCCTGATTGCTAATGATGTTGAACCTTTTTTCATGTATCTATTGGCCATTTGTATCTCTTCTTTCGTGAAGTGTCTATTCACACTAAGAAAACAAATAATCCGATCAAGAAGTGGGCAGCTGAAATGATAACACAATTCTTAAAGGTAGATCTCATGTTCAATGCAAACAGACTCCTGAAAGTATTCCTGAATAAATTATCCAAGAAGGCTTCAGGGCTCCCAGCTTCTTACAGCAAGTTCTTTTCTAGGTGTATGGATGGGTAGGGCAAGCTAGATTTTCTGAGAGGAGGGGAGAGAGAGGAGAGAGAGAGAAAGACAATGAAAATAAGAGAGAGAGAGAGAGAGGAGAGAGAGAGAGAAAGGAAGAGAGAGGGAGACAGAGAGAGAGAGAAGGACAATGAAAATGAGAGAGAGAGAGAGAGCGCAGAGGCGTTTTATTGGCTCAGCCTGGATGCTCCACGTGTCACTCCTATGCACAGCTCATTGTGCAGAACCAGCCTTGGCCCCCCGACAGCCATGGGCTGGGGACCAGGAAGGAAATCAGAACTTATATCAGGAAGTCTGAGATAGGTACCCAAAACACAAGAGGAAGATGTTTAGAGAAATGGAGGGACCCTTAAACCCAGAAAGGTATTTCTTTATTTTCATCAGCTATTGCTGAATATCTTAATATAATACACTTATGTGGGATGGAGTCTATGAAACTGAAGGAAGAGCTCCTTGCAAAGGAAAAGTTAACATGTGCACACCCGATGCTCTTGCACATGAAAGGGAAGAGGAATGTGGCAGTAGTTTGAAGTTGCAAATAATAATTTTTAAAAAAAAATCTACCCAATAACGAGGATTAGTGGCTCAGGCCTACAATACCATTACTTGAGAGGCTGAGACAGGAGGATCATGAATTTGAGGACAGCCTGAGCAACTTAGTGAAACTCTCAGCAACTTAGTGAGACACTGTTTCAAAACAAAAACAAAAACAAAAACAAAAAAATAAGAAGGGCTGGGGATATAGCTCGGAGATAGAATGGCCCTAGATTCAATCCTCAGCACCACAAAAAAGAAAAAAAATCTACTAAGTAATATAATGCCTACCAAATAAAGTGCTGTTGAGAGGAATAGCAGTACTATTCATTCTGTGAGCGTGGATTAATGGCTACTCTCATGTCTCCCAAGCAAAAGAATCTACTAAAATAACTTTTTAGTTTTGCTTTGTGCTAACAACTCTACCAACTACCCTAATTAATTGCCCCAAAACTGTTAATAACCATGTCATCATAGACCATCATGTAAATGAGCTTTAAAAGGTAAAATCTGAAGAGCAATCTTGCCATTCATTTATCTGAACTAATTATAATGTAGGAATAATTCTCACAGCAGGTAAAAACCGAGAAAAAGCATGCTTTTGCAGGAAAGCAAAACATTTTAGATTTTGACATCAAAATTTTGGAAGAAGCAAAGAGCTTCCTTTTGTGCAAAGTAGAGCATTTCTGTGTTTGTTGCCATCACATTTTAAATGAGGTATTTGTTAAAAAAAAAAGTCATAGATGATCGTGCTATATTGGGTTGTTTTAATGGTGATGACATATATCCTATTCTATTTATTTTCATGAAGAAATTATTTACAGAATTGACAAGACAGAGAAGATATTACCTTGGTGAATTAATGAATACTCATAAAGTGATTGGTTATTTTAATACCACTATGATTTATAGCTACAGTACGTAGAATATATCATTCCTTACTAACCCTTCTTGGTATATCTAAAGGGATTGATATAGAATCACATCGCTATTCATACTTTTAGCCTTGTTAGTTGGAGTTTGCTACTTGATACCACCTGGAGCCCCAGGGTGCAGAAAGAATGTGGGGAGAAGCTAATGTGCTAAGTAATGGGCCCATCTCAGGTCTTGGCGTATGTTTATCATAGCCATTACTTTTGATTTCTATTGCATACTTTCTCCTTGCATTTCCACCTTCATAACTTTGTTCATTCATATTTTCTTCCATTTTATTACCTTTCCTTTTGAGGGTAAACTGTATTTAGAAACTGATTTGCCCTATCATGTTAAAAGTGTTCAAAAAGTTCCAAGGGGGGAAATATTTGGAAATTTTAAGAAAAGTCTGAATAGGAAGAAACCTTAAAATGCATCACAGAAGCATTTGGTAGTTTGAAAAGGCTGCATGTAGTGAAATCAATGCTTTAAAAATGTAACTCAGGCTGTGGTGGGGCACGCTTGTAATCCCAGTACTTGGGAGGCTGAGACAGGAAGATCACAGGTTCATGGCCAGCCTCAGCTACTTAGTGAGACCCTCCACTACTTAGTGAGACCTTGTTTCAAAAATAAAGAATAAAAAATAGGGCTGGAGGTGTAGCTTGGAGGTAGAATGCCCCTGGCTTCAATCCCCAGTACCACAAAAAAGTAAATGAATAAAAAATAAAAATGTAATCTGCCGTGCGTGATAAAAAACTGCAGAGTTACCATAGATGGAAGATAAGATACATACTCTTATAGTTTAGTTACTCATGGGAGTATGTCTAAAAGAAACTCATTAAAGGTAAATAGGGAAGACATCATGAACTTCATTTTCCCTGCCCATTGTGACTTGGGATAGATAGAAAAGTAGGAGAGCACGAGAAATCCTAAGCAACAGAAAGTCATTTAAAAATTTTTTTTTATAAATAACAACGGATATTTTACTATGATATGTTCTGTAGGATTTTGCCATTATTTTTATTTCAGTACATGAGACAGCTGGGGGAAACATAGGCTTACTAACCACCTTATGCAATCCAACCTTATTTTAATAAAGTGTTAATATCTTTTGTTGAGAAAAGTTCTCTGTTATGGTTTGGATTTGGAATGTCCACCAGAAAAGCTCACTTGTTTGCGATGAATGTTAGAGGTATGGCATGACTAGAGGAGATGGGTCTCTGGGGATATGGCCTTGAGGATTATATCTTTCCTTGACTACTTCCTCTCTTTCTCTCTCTCTCTCTCTCTCTGTTTCCAGCCAATATAAGTTGAGCAGCTCTCCTCTGCCCTGCCCTGCTGCCATGATGTTTCTGTCTTGGAGCCAGCCAACAATGGACTAAACCTCTGAAACCATGAACCAAAATCAACTTTTCTTCTTCTGAGTTGTTCTCATTAGTTATTTTGGTCAGAGCAACAAAATCTAACTAGTACACTATCCAAAAATTGTAAACAAAGCAGAAGATGACTGGAAATATTTTCAGGGTCCTTGTTTGACAGACTCACTCAAGAATTATTTAATTTTACAGGAGAAGGCACCTATGTCTACTTGACTATTTGCTACTTCACCATTCTTAATATTTCTGATTTACATGTCATCTTGTGTGTTTTTGGCTGGTAGGAAAGATAACCTCAAGAGTTACAGTTTTATATTGGTACAAGACATTAAGGGGTTTTAGATGCAGCCAGTGGACATTAGTAAATCCATTTCAGCATTCCTATGATTGACTCTATACATCTCTGTTTCTCAAACTCTCCTTTGAGCCAGCCTTACCATTTTACTGGATCCCTCATTTATTAATAAAGTCTCTCAGAGTGCTCATTCTATGTTTATGTGAAAATCCTATTTTGGAATATTTTCAAAATGGTACTTTAATTTCTCAGTCATGAGTTCATTCTTACACAAACTTACATAAGGGTTTTAAAAGTAAAACTTTCAAAGTTAGAAAGGAGTAGACTGATTCATCTCTATGCTATTAATCAGATTTTTAACTGCTTATAGTATTATAGTATACATGTAGTCAGATATCAGCATCTCCAATAAGAATACGTTCAATTAGGAAGTCGCATATCAAAAATTTCTCCTAAGAAAATTTTCACATTTTAATACTTTAAGAGAAAAAGGATAGCTGGGCGTGGTGGCACACGCTTGTAATCCCAGTACTTGGGAGGCTGAGACCGGAGGATCCGGGTTCATGGCCAGCCTCAGCTACTTAGTGAGGCCCTGTGCAACTTAGTAAGACCCTGTTTCAAAATAAAGAATAAAAAATGGGGCTGGGGGTGGAGCTCGGAAGTAGAATGCCCCTGGGTTCAATCCCCAGTACCACCAAAAAAAAAAAAAAACAGATAAAAGGATTATCAAAAATAAGTAAAATAATTTTATGTGTTTTGCAAAATGTAAGATGTGGCATGATACACACATGTGATTGCTTATTGCTTAGGTTAAGTGGTATTTTTAAACATCATTTTAATAAGGATAACATCATACATGTAGGACAGATAACAACGTTTCTATGCTTGCATTGTATGTAGACATTATTTTGGAAAATGAAACCAGAATAGGGATGAGGCAGTGATAAACAGGCCAAACATTCTTATTCTTCTTTGCATCAATCTAGGTCCAAATACGAAAGTGCAATGAGAATTTGATTGCAAGGGAACCATCTATAAAGGTGGGGAAAGGGTATAAGGTGAACCATAAATGCTAGTGCAGCCAGTAGAGCAGGTGTCTTATCTAGCGAGACGCTTCCAGCAGGTGCTGTGACCTTCGGCTGAGGGCAGTGATCCTGCAGAAGGGGATCTGTAAAGGATGAATATCCTGACTTTACTCTTCTCTATTCCCATCTCCCGTGGATACTCTCAGTTGGCGAATCCACTCAGAAACCAGAAAATAAAGAAGTACACGAATATAATCCACATTGGTTAGCTTCCTGGGTCACAGAGATAGATAGAAAATGGATCTATAAGAGAATATGAAAAATGTCCTGCGCATCTGGCAAATATTCATTGAGGGGCGAGTTGCCAGAATATAGTATATAGGAGCGGCCAGGACTGGAAGATTAGAGTAGGAGTTTTGTGCAATCCACACTTTCAGACTTAGGAAACATTTAGTAATGAGTGAGAATATTGCCCATCCAGATGTGGAACCAGCCCGGAGTTTAACAGCGAAGTCAAGGAAGATGCAGGTAGATTCTATGATTGTGGGGTTTGAAGTGAGTTACTGTTCTAAAATCAACTGACCGCGCTAGGTGGTGGTACAGTCCCTTTAACGTTTCCAGTTCTACATTTTTTTTTCATGTGTAAAACTAGAGAGTTGTAATAGAAAGAGTGTTTATCTTCATATAATTTTAAGTGGAAAAATAAAAAGAGGAACAAACTTTTTCATTACTTTTTATATTGCCTTACTTTCCAACTATTGTTTTCCAGAAGAGCAACTAAATCAGCAGCTTTTGTATCCTTATATTATTATTTATCAATGAATTCTCCCTGAAGGAGACAATCAACACCAGATTGTTCGGGTCACTTTAATCAGAGCTGTAATGGTTCATTCTACTCTACGAAGTTGATATTTACTCTCTATATAATGAGGAAGCCAGAAGTGATAAAATGGCCAGCTGTAAGAATTAAGCATTTATATCCAAATGGGAGGAAATCTTTATTTTAATTAGATATTCCTCTCAAGTATAAAGGAAAAGGTAAGTTAGTGTCTCCATTACAAAAGAAACCGCTCAAGGTTAAGTAACATGAATATGTACTAGTTGACCCAGAGAGGAGATGAGAGGATTGGTATTTAACCTGAGGTTGGGTGCGTCACTAGCCCTGGGGCCTGGAAGGCCCTTTCTGGATTTCACTACTGAGATTGGTCTTTGCAGCTTGATTGTGCCTGTCAAGTGTCTGCTTGGCTTGCCCTCCAGCTTGCATGCCTCTGCTGATTACTGGCAACTTGAAATTGTCCTGAAAGAGAATGAGGGCCCTTGATTAATCCCCAAGCACAGTATCAACATATTATTGATTCATTATTAGCACATCGTGTTTCATTTCCTGACAACAGGGGTGAGTTGGAGACAGATGTGACTTCTTCAAAACAGTTACAACCAATCCAATGAACACCTACGCGGTGTAACTGATAGAGATATAAAACTATATATTTAATAAACTTTTATTGGTGCATTATAATTAATACATCATAATGCGGTTCAGAGTGATAGGAACATACATGCACACAGCGCTTGGTGTGTTTCCCTCCGTATTCTTTTTCTGGATAAAACTCTTCAATTATGTAAAATCCCGAAAGCTTTTCTTTTCCCCAAAGAAGAAATGCAACATTTAACCGCTTCATTCTAACAAGTATAAAGTAATTTGGCTTATCTTATTATTTATGTTTTTAGTTATAAAACCAGAGATAAACAAGTTCCCTAAGTTAGAGTGTGCTAGATATTAAACACTCATTATATAGCTTCCATTTATATTAGCTTTAGAGAATATAAACATTTATTAATCTATCCATTAATTGGTCATTTATTTATTCAGTAGTCCATTTACTGAGCCCTACTCTATTTTATATGAAGCATCGGAAATACAAAACTGAGTAAGTTGTGGTTTAGATTCAGAATTCAACAGGGTAGAAGAGGTAGGCATGTATGCAAAATACATGCTTAGTAATCAAAATGTATAGGAGATAATGAAGGGATGCTTAATTCTTATGGTGTGCTTTCAGAAGAGGTCATGCCTGGGCCAGGGTTTGGGAGATGAATCAGGGTCCTGCAGATGAAGAGGTTGAGAAGATAATTTGGGGCAAAGGAAAGAGTGTGTAAAAGAAAATTATAAAGTTTCTCCAGGATAATCTAAGTAGTTGATTGTTTCGGAAGTCTCCTTTCAAAAGAGAAAGGATGAGATACTTTTCCAACCTAGGCCTGGAAAGTTAGGTAAAGGACAGATTTTTGAGATTGTATCTTATATAAAAGGCAGGCAGGATTTTAGTTTAGCAGACAAAAGGGTTCTGAGCAATGGAATCACGTTTAAAATTCTCTCTGATGTACTTGTGTGCTGTGTAATTGGGATTGTGGATACTAGTCGCCCGTTGATAAAATAGGACAGTTAATGAAATGCCTTGGCGGTGGCCACGGGAATAAAGTAGAGTTCAGTATATATCTAGGAGAAATAATCAAAGGGATCGGTGTTCAGATTGGATGCTAGAAAGAAAGGGTTTGTGAGGATGACTCACAAGATTCTGTCTTGTGTTTGTTCCCTTTGACTAAGGTAGAAGCAAGCAACAGAACAATAAAATCCTACAACAAAACAGTAGGACACAGAGACAGTGTAGGAAAACAGTATTAATTGGCAAAGTTTTTGCCTTGATGAGTTTAAGGGTTGGGTGCCTGGAAATCAGTTGTGTCTATTAGTCTGATACTCGGGGATAGGAATTGAGCTGGGCAATGCAAAAGACCGAAACACAGGCAGAAATGATCATTGTATGAATTATGCTATCATCATATGCAATGGTTCTGTCTCAAAGACCAGGCCCCACATCGTCCCGGTGAGGACAGAAGATAATTGTTTATAATTCCAAAAGACTATCTCTGTTCTCAGAAGTCATCTCTTTGTATTATGCCGTATTGATCATATTTTCCTAAGACTGAAAATACTTAATCACTGAAAATTCTAGTGCTATTGTTAAGGTAGTTACTATTCCCTACATTTAACAAAAACTTTTTATACTTAAATAATTTTCAGCTTTCATAGAAGATGCATTTTAATATAGGGTATTTTTGTGTGCCTTTCATCCAGTTTCCCCCAAAGATATCATCCTAAATAACCATGAAATTATCAAACCAGGAAATTGATGTCATTATGATATTATTAATTAAACTGCAAACCTTATTTAAATTTCCCCAATTTTAGCCGGGCGTGGTGGCGCACGCTTGTAATCCCAGTACTTTGGGAGGTGGAGACCGGAGGATCCGGGTTCGCGGCCAGCCTCACCTCTCTCGCTCTATATCTCCCTGTCTCTCTCTCTCTCTCTCTCTCTCTCTCTTTCTCTCCTTAGTGAGGCCCTATGCAACTTCGTGAGCCCCGGTTTCAAAATAAAGTATAAAAAAATAGGGCCGGGGGCATAGTGCGGAGGTAGAACGCCCCTGCGTGCAATCCCCGGTACCGCAAAAATAAATAAATAAATAAATAAAATAAAAAAATAAAAAGCTCATTTTCAAAAAAAAATTTCCCCAATTTTTACACGCACTCCTGGGTTTCTTGTTGTTTTGGTGTATAATCCTATGAAAGTTTAATACATGTATAGATTCATCATCATAGCTAGGATACAAAATACCCATCATCCCCCAAACTCCCTCCTCTTTCAATGTATAGTCATCCCTACCCTTACCTCACCCACCAACAACCAGTGACCTTTTCTCCATCTTTATAGTTTTGTCCTTTTGAGAATGTTCTAGAAATGGAACAAGAACAGTGCATAATCTTTTAAAAGTGGCTTCCTTTACTCAGCATAATGCCTTTGAGATTCATCCAAGCTGTTATGAGTATCAGTTGCCAACTCTGTTTAATGAGAAGTTAAATCCACTTGCAAAGCCTGTCTTTGAGATTTTAGTCACTGTGGTTGGCCATAATTAATAAATGATAATCCTTCACTTCTTTATGATGGAAATTTGACCATAATATATTCACATGCAAAGAGCTGTGAAGATCACCTGTGGTGGTAGCCTTAGTGAGACTAGCTGAATACTGAAATCAGACAGAAGCCAAAAGAGGAAGTAGGTGGAGCCAATGAGGTTCTCAGAATATAGATAACTTTGAGATGGTGAAAAGTCAGGACCTGAGATCCCCACCATTATGGGGGCCAAGGGAAGCTCAAAGATGCGCAAGTACGTGTGATAGGGCATCATCCCTATGAGCTGAGACTGGAGCCTCTCTGGTGCCCCTGCAAGTCTCCATCTTTCCCGAGAAACTGTCAAGAGCCTGTGGTATCTGTGCTTGGTCATGAACAAACACTCCATCCTGCAACTGTGCAGTGAATGCCTCCGAGGCTGCTGCAAATGCTGAGTGAGGGGTCCGGTTGCCAGGCCACGCGGGTGTCAGGACTAAATGCAGATGGAGAGCCAGCTCCAACGCAGCGAGAGGCCCAGTGCTGCATTTGTAGGGCTGCCTATGAAGCTGAATGACAGGCTGTCTGAACTTACCATTCTTGCTACCTAAGAGCCACACATGAAAGCTTCTGCTTTGGATTAGTCATCAAAAACACGGTATTGATCCAACTAGAGCACAGAATGATCAAAAGCATGGTGAACAGATAGAAACTTACAAAACATGGCTAATGTTAGAATATTAGAAATGATGGCTATGGGAATAAATGAGTGAAGGCCTGGCTGTAAAAACAAACAAACAAACAAACAAACAAACAAACAAAAAACAGCAGCTGGAAGCAGTGGTGCATACCTATAATCCCAGTACTTAGGAGGTTGAGACAGGAGGATCACAGGGTTGAGACCAGCCTCAGCAACTTAGTGAGGCCTTCAGCAACTTAGTGAGACCCTGTTTCAAGGTAAAAAATAAAAATGGCTAAGGGTGCAACTCAGAGGTAGAATGCCCCTGGGTTCAATCTCTAGTACCACAAAACAAAACAATAATAACAACAATAGACAACAACAATAAAAAAACATAAAAAGCCCTCCTATTTTCTCATTTTAATCCTAAATGGTAGGTCGCACAAGTGATGTGTGACTTTAATACTTGAGGACCTGCCTAATGGGGAGTGCCAAACTCTACATCCTTTCCAGCTGAGGAGAGGCTAGTAAAATATATCTTGGCACAACCACCTCAAGAGATGTAAAACTTACTAACGTTTTAGTATTTGTTAGCTGTTAATGAGTGTTTACAAAGTAATTATCACTTATCAAAGTTTTGAAAGGCTTGCGCTGATTTTGCTT
This sequence comes from Glis glis, assembly GCA_004027185.1. Taxonomy (NCBI): domain Eukaryota; kingdom Metazoa; phylum Chordata; class Mammalia; order Rodentia; family Gliridae; genus Glis; species Glis glis. The sequence continues at coordinate 10,129 of PVJS01009476.1, forward strand.
TTTACTAATGTATATGTTCTGTCAACCACGTGCCAGAGTCATAGTGGGAGCTTAGTAAATATATATCAAATAGGAGAAAGCCTTTCTGGCTTCCTAAGGCAGGATCAGATGCCCTGTAGTGCATGCTCCTGCCTCAGCACAGTGATTACACTGCGATGGTCCCCGACCTGCCTATTTTACTAGACTGTAGGCAACTTGAGGGCAAGGATGTGTGCTGTTCACTGGTAGAGCCCTAGTGTCAGCCACAGCACTTAGCACATGTTAGGCGGTCCATAAATATTGGTCGAATTAACTAACGCATGGACAGGGAGCACATACTATAGATATACAGTGAATCATTCTCCTCACATACTTTCTGCATGCAACACTCTTTAAATGAAATGTAACTCACTTATTTAATATATTTATTTACTAATGAATACTTAGTTCTATCCCACTGGTTCTACTGTTTATGAACTTTGTCATCATGGATGAGCAAGCTAATACCTCCTAGCTTCATTCTCCTAATTTTAATGGGACTAGTGATACCAATTCTGCTAGTAAATTTTGGGGGGAGAAAAGATGGGCGTGGTGGTGCATGCTTGTAATCCCTGTACTTGGGAGGCTGAGACAGGAGGATCTGGGTTCGCTGTCAGCCTCAGCTACTTAGTGAGGCCCTCTGCAACTTAGTGAGACCCTGTTTCAAATTAAAGAATGAAAAATAGGGCTGGGGGTGTAGCCCAGAGGTCGAATGCCTCTGGGTTCAATTCCCAGTACCACAAAAAAAATTGGGAGGGAGTATGAATTAGATAATACATTTCAAAACAATCTGTGTGTATTTTTTATTTATTTATTTTAAGGTACATACAAAGCTTTTATTTACATTTTATTTCAAGTCAGTCATTTATATTTAAGAGCAAAATACTACTTCTAAACCATTTCGTACAGCCCCAAACCACAGCATGCATATCATTTTATTTATTTATTTATTTATTTATTTATTGTGATGCTAGGGATTGAACCCAGGGGCATTCTACCTCCAAGCTATACCCCCAATCCTATTTTATTTTTTATTTGGAAACAGGGTCTCACTACGTTGATGAGAGTCTCACTACTTGTTGAAGCTGTCCTAGAACCTGTAATCCTCCTGTCTCAGCCTCCCATTACAGGCATGTGCCACCACACCTGGCTATACCATTTCTAATTAGACAATGCTGCATCTTAAAAACAGAGAACATATATATATATATATATATGAACATATATATATATGTGCATATATATTATATATGTGTGTGTGTATGAATCTTCAAAAACATTAGAATTCTCATAATTATCCTAAGTTCTTGAAATTCTCACAGTTATCCAAAGTTCTTGGCTGCTTCTGATAAATCGGTTCCTAGATTATAAGAATAGGTGCGTTTTGTAAGAGAACCCACCTGCATACTCCCAGGAGATGACCTCTCAGGTTCAGAATGTGTATGCTTGCAGCAAATTTAATCAAGATAAAAATTTGAGAAAATAGATATCTACCAAATATAGCAAAGTTGCAAATGAATTACATGGACACCAGGAGACATATGAGGGTTTGTTTTTAAGCACTTATTAAGATCCTAGCCATCTATAGTGACTGAAAACAGGCAAAGGAACAAAGATGTGCACACACAGAATGCTTAAATATCAAGGCCCTATTTAGGGTTGTTTGCTTCTTGTTCATTGAAATGAGGTATCAGGGCTATGAGAATTCAAGGGGAAAAAAGTGTATTTTCTGGAATTTCTGCAATTTGGCATTATACTTTTACAATGAGGGGAATTGTTTAAAAGAACAGCAAGATGCAAGTAGTTTGGGGTCACGTTGACTGTGAGAACAAGGAGTCTGGACTTCGTTCCCTGAGCAGTTAGATGTCACTGAAGGTATTGGTCTATGGAAGCATATGATGATAGCATGTGATTGGAACAGTATTTTAGCAGCAAGCCAGTTGTCCCAGACCACAGTCTCACTACTATAATCCAAAACAACTAACCATACAACTTAGATGAAGAAAGATTTATTTGCTCACAGTTTTTGGAGAGTCCATAGTGCAGTCTCTGTCAGGCTGGGTCTGTGGAGCTCAGGGCATGGTGGCGGGAAGCAGAGAGAGGGAGAGAGTAAGGGCTCTGCTCTCACGTCACAGAGGCCAGAAGCAAGAGAGCAAGCCAGGAGATTCAAAGACATAAAAGCAGTCCCTCAGGCCACATCCCCAGGGACCCACCTTCTCCAGCCACATCCTACCAGCCTAGGTTACCACCCAGTAAATTCATTCCAATGGACTTATCTACTGATGAAAGTACAATCCTCATGAATGAAATCACACCAACTCTGAACATTAATATATGAGCTCTTTAGGAAACATTCTATATTTAGCAGTAACACCAGTGGATCTGCCTCAAATGAGCCACTTATATCATTAGTATAATACCAAGATTGGCTTATTAGGAAGCATCTGTTGCTGGTTCTGGGCATAGTGAAATGCTCTGAACTTGTGAAAAAGTGGTTTGCATGTTTTCTTATTTTTGATGTTTCAAAATGTGTTGCGCCTATTTGTCTAGAGTGTGTATGTATGGGCTTCTACCAAGAATGAATTTGGGATTTTACATCATGAATTCGTCGAGTCCTTACATGAATCCTGACTTTAACCGTTCAAGGGTGTGTGTGATACCTTCTGGAAGGTTGTGTAGATTCAGCCTATGAATAGATCGGGATCATCCCTCAAGCTGAGATGCCGATTTATGCTTAAACCTTACCATTAATAGTTATTAAAATACATCAGTGGCTTGATTCGATCTTGACATCTATTTCAAAATTTACCATACAGAAGGAGTGCCACAACTTCATAGAAATGTTAGTAAAAAGAGCATGAGTAGACTTAATTCCCTCTCTCCCCCTTGTAGAGGCTTTTTTATTTTAGAAAGCATTCTAATCAAGGAAAAGTTGATTAGTAGCGATGGGGGGAAGAGAGTATTGCCTTTGTTGACGGTATTGGTGTTACAAATTCAAAGTACAAAATAATTTGTATTAACCGAGATTCAGTTTGTCTTGAGACTCATTCCTAATACCTATACTTTAGCTATCATCAGTATGATATGTGCTATCAGCCACCCTACACATGTTTGTTTTTGAAGATAACAGCGTGCTTGCAATGACCCACTATGGCAAGGACAAATCTCTCTTGTTCTTAGTCTCCAGAATAGCTGCACTCAAAATGATATGGCATTTGGGATTATGAAAGGATGAATCTTGCTGGTGGTTTTAACTGGAAAAAAAATGTAGACGGTGTTTTGAAACTTGGGGCATGGATGTTGAATTTGTTCTAAAGAGATCAACAAATACAAATAAATAGGGTAAATAGACCAGTAACATTCTTAAGAAATGTATGGGTGTCAGTAGGCAAAAGCAAAGGTACAAGAAATTTTAGTTACAGGCAAGCTATTAAGCTAGGGATTGTGAAGAGTGAGAAATTATAAGGCAATGAAAGCTTGCTTTGTGTTTTGAATAAATCTATATTACATGGGCTCATGTGTAGAATTACAAATCACAGGGTGATAAGCTTGCCCTGGTTTGCCTGGCGCCTTCTCAGTTTTAGCATTGAGAGTCTCACATCCTGGGAACTTCATTCCTGGGAACTTCATTGCTCACCCTAATGCTCAGTATTCATTCATTCATTCATTCATATTCTCTTTCTCTCTCTCTCTCTCTCTCTCTCTCTCTCTCTCTCTCTTTCTTGTACTAGGGTTTGAATTCAGGGGCATTCTACCTCTGAGCTACCCCTAGCCATGTTTTATTTTTTATTGTGAAACAGGGTCTTACTATGTTGCTGAGAGTCTCACTAAATTGCTGAGGCTGGCTTTGAACCTGCGATCCCCTTGTCTCAGCCTCTCAAGTACTGGAATTATAGACGTGCACCTCCACACTCGGCTTAGTATGCTCACTTAAATGACATCAGCATTAATCTATTTCCTCCTTCATTTCACCTTCCTCCATTTTCTCACCCTCCTGGAATTAATCTGCATATCATGATAATTATTGATATCACTTTGTTAAAATGGCTGTTGATGGGTGAATGTCTTCCTTGTACCAGAAATGAGAGATCTTTTTTTTTAAATGTAGACTTTCAGCACCTCCCAGGTTTCCTAGACCTCAGGTTGATATAAAAATTCCTTAACACCATTCTAAACCGTTGAACTAAAATTCACATTTAGTGTCATTCAATTTACTATTCACTAGTAGATTATATTTGTAGGTTTGAAAGGTGTGGGGGGGAGGGTAATTATTTGCCTAAAATTTATAATGGTTACAGCCATGTTTTCATGAAATTCTACATTTTAAAATCTATGTTGCTGGAAACATATTCAGATGCTGTGCTAGAAGTCCTGAAATAGATACAATCTGGTAGCTTGTCAGGAAAGCTAACAAAAAAAACCGCTGGGTCAGGAGCCCAGCTGTTTGCAGAGGGCATTAAATGTTTTTTACAGTCTTTCCCATAGGCCAATATTCTTTTATGCATTGATTTATATTTTAATAATGACAGACTCCACTGGCAGGAGCATTTCAGTTCCTCAGAAATTAGATAAAATCATAATTTAGACATGGGATAAAAGGTGGATGGAATTAGCATTTTGCAGCATTAATTAGCTCACTTGCCCTCGCTTATTTCTGATCAAATGGAGGATGCTTAGTGCAGCCGCAAACAGGGCGATGAGTATCCTTCAATTGTACGGTATGACATTGATGCTCCTAATGCATGTAAATTCAATAGCTTTGCCTTGATTTTAAAAGTACGGTTTTAAAAAACAGTGGCTCGTTTTAGATCAGTCTGATAAGCCCCGAACAAAGGAAGCGATCGGATGTAAAATAGAACATTGCAAGGACTCCTGTGGAAAGAGATGCCTGAGCTGGGAGAACACTCCTAGAGAAGGCAGGGTTCCCCAAGCTCTCTCCCTGTTTGATACCCTCCTTCTCTAGCCTTTCCCTGTTTAGCATCTTCATTAGGATTCAAGGTTGCCGGAAGAAACCAGTGACCATGGCAGGTATTTCATTTTAAAATAATTGTGTCCGTTTCCAAAGCACAGGGCTTCCACCTTATGTGACCAGCCCCTCCCAGGCCTCATCCCCGCCCCGTGTAGCAACTGCTTTATTCGGCTCAACCTGAGCCTTTCCCCTGCTGTCTCCCTGCACTACGGTTCTCGCTTTCCCCTTCCACATGGCTGCTTGGTTCTCGGAAGATGTCTTCTTACAGATGTGTTCCCTCCCCTGACAAACAATTACTCCTGTTCCCCCCAGCGGGGGGCCATTAGGACATCATCACGGGTTCTGCTAAGTCATCTCACAATCACAGTTTTGTGCCATCACCTCTCATCTGAGACTCTCTAGGCATATGCCACGCAGGGAAACTAGCAGTCACACACGGCAGCACCTCCAGGCATATTATTTGTTATTTTGGTCCAAAAGTGTAACAGATAATGGCTAATACACTAATGTCTGAGGGTGTCTTTGGACGCCTTGACTGGCATCATTTGCAGCAAACTTGTGAAAGACGGAATGGGTGATCCCATGCTAGTTGAGGGGAGGGGGAAGGGGGTAAGAAGAGGTATTTTCACATTTCCATAGCAATTACACACTATGGTTTAGAAAAGGCCTGGCAACAATAGTGATTTTTTACAAAGTCATTCTATTCAGACTTTCAGCATTCCCAGCATTGAAAAACGTAAGTGACCAGATATTAGTTATTGTCCTAGAAAACGACTAGCCAGTTACATGTTTTATTTTTATTTTAATCTCACAGATCCAGCTGATATCAACCCACATAGTGAAGAACTATCTAAAATGTATTCCTTTTAAATCAATGAAATACACACGCAACTGAATGCTCAGGGCTCTTTTTCTTAAGGTCTCTGACAGCTCTACCTATTAAACCCTCTCCTACTAATCGGTAGCATCTCACTGGGCTTTCAGTGAGTCTATATCCAACATTTAATATATTATGAAATAAGTGGATTTTGGCATGATGCCACATTAGCACTTGGATTGTTTTTTATTGATTCTCGGGTCTCGTTGACTGCTGCACTGGGGTGCGATGAGTCTTTGTGTAAAATCAGACAATGTGCTAACAAGCTCAGACTTCCACAGGGGCCCAGAAGGCAAACGAGAAAGGGGGCGCTGTTCTCCCAGTCTGATATCTCAGCCATTCCTTTATTTCTGTCAAGTGGCTTTGTGCAAGTTCCTTAACTTCACTTTCTCCGTCCTCCAAAATAAAATGTCATCAGTTTAGATCCACTGAAGCAAACTGCAGTCAAGATTGTTGTGAATATCTGAGTGAGAGGATCTCTGGAAGAAACAGTTTTATTTCTGCCGGGGATACAGAAATAATTGAACTAGGCACTGAACATCATGCCCCCAGTCTGGCCCAGCATAGGCACTCAATAAATACTTATTTAATTGAACTAAATTGAGTCGAAGAGTTATGTAGAACCCTCGCTTTAATGAGCAGGCAAAAATCGTTTGTAATTGGAAAAGCAGGGTATTAGTCATAACAATCCAAGGTTTTCCTGAACTTTCATTTGGAAAGATGTTCCCCAAGTTCTTGAATTCTGTGTGTTCTCTTAAGTAAGCAGATAAACATTTCTGGTTAGAGTGGCTGGTAGTGTTCATTTGCTCCAATGAACTAGTGATTTTAGCTTATATTCCTCCCTCCCCTTTTTAAAAGAAGAAACAAGAAACTGTAGACCTAGTTTTTCTCTCCACCTAGATCTCTGAAATCTAAGCTATACAAAGAGAATTTGATTCATCTTTATTTTATCCCCATCTTCTGTTGACTCTACTGGATAGATTTACAAAAATAAAGTAAAATTGAGTTGCAATTGTGTCACGTAACTGGTCTCAGTGACATAAAAATGCAGGGGCTCTAGTCCTGTCTGGGTGCATCTCATTTCAGCTGTCAGATATATCCAGCTTCTAAATCCAGTGATGAGAGAGAGAGAGAGAGAGAGAGAGAGAGAGAGTAGAGAGAGATTGCACATTGTTTTCTTTATATACCTGGGGAAAATAAAGTCTGAAAACTGACAGAAGTGTAAAGACTGACCTTATGATTTTCAAAGGGTTTATTGTCAATTATTTAATTCACAAAGATGAGTTGAATTCCTACTATGTTCAAGATACTCTATTAGCTCGGACAGGTAGATACAAAACAAGGAATATAAGATATCTTCCTTAATGGAGCCCTGAAAATAACAGAAGTTAGAAGATAACGAAAGCATGCAAATACATGCACAAGATAAAACATTCTGCCAATTACTGTTAGGAGTTCAAAATTGGATGGGCTTGAGATTGATCCCAAGTAAGTATAATCCTTATTGTGCCACTTAACCTTATGAGACTTTAATCCTATATCTAAAAAGTAGGCCTGACACATAGACAAGTAAAACAGAGTGTAGATCCTAGAAGTAAACCCATGTATCTACAGCCAACTTATTTTCAACAAAGGTGCTAAGAATATATGTTGGAGAAAAGACAGTCTTTCAATACATGGTGCTGGGAAAATTGGACATCTATGTGCTGAAGAATGAAATTACCACCAGTGACAAAAATCAACTCAAAATGGATTACAGACTTAAATGTAAGACCTGAAAGTATGAAACTACTTAGAGTGAGATAAGAGAGGTTAAGGATATTGAAATGTGCAAGAATTTCTTTGGGTAAGACCCTCCCCAAAACACAGGAAAACAAAAGCAAAAATAAACAAATGTCATTATATCAAACTAAAAAGCTTCTGCACAGCAAAATAAATAATCAACAGGGCAAAGAGACAACCTACAAAATAGGAGAAAATATCTCGAAACTATACATCTGAAAAGGGGTTGATACCCAGAATATACAAGCAATTCAAACAACTCAGTAGCAAAAATAAAATAAAACCAAAAAAAACCAGATAACCTGAGTTTTAAATATTAGTAATAGACCTAAAAAGATATTTCTCAAAGAAGACATAAAAATGATTAATAGGTACCTTGAAAAAAATGCTCAACATTACACATTATCATGGAAGTGCAAGTCAAAACCACAATGAAATATGACCTCGCCCCAGTACTAATGGTTACTATCAAAAAGACTAAAGATAACCAGCGCTGGTGAGGATGTGGAGAAAGGGCAGCCTTGTCCACTGTTGGTGGGAATGTAAATTAGAACAGCCATTATGGAAAACAGTATGGAGGCTCCTCAAAAAAATAAAGGTATCTACCATATGATTCAGCAATCCCACTATTTCATATGTAGCCAAAGAAAATGAAGTGAGTACATGAAAGAGACACTACACTCCATATTCATCCCAGCCCTATTCATAAGAGCCAAGAAATAGAAACAGGACCTAACAGTCCATCAACTGATAGAAACAGGACCTAACAGTCCATCATCTGATGCATGGATAAAGAAAATGTGGTGCATATATACAGTCATAAAAAGCATGAAATCCTGTTATTTATGATAAGGTGAGTAGATCATTATGTTAAGTGAAATAAGCCAGCTATAGAAAGACAAGTACTGTAAGATCTCACGCATATGTGGAATCTCATAGAAGTCGAGAGTAGAATGGTGGTTACCAGAGGCTGGGAAGAGTAGGGGAGAGGGAGGGATGGGGAGATGTTGGTCATTTGGTACTGAGTTATAGTTAGATTGGAATAAGAAACTGGTGTGTTATGGCACAGTGGAGTGACTATAAATAACAATAATATACTGCACATTTTGAAAAGCTAGAGGGAAGGATGTTGAAAGTTTTCACCATAAAGAAGTGAGGGATGTTTGAGATGACAGCGAGGTTTAACCTGATTTAAATATTACACAATGCATACATGTATCAAAATGTTAGCTAGTGCCTCATTAATAGATATAATTTTATTTATTTTTTTTTTTTGCGGTACCGGGGATTGAACGCAGGGACGTTCTACCTCTGCGCTACGCCCCCGGCCCTATTTTTTTATACTTTATTTTGAAACTGGGTCTCACAAAGTTGCAGAGGGCCTCACTAAGTAGAGAGAGAGAGAGAGAGAGAGAGAGAGACAGGCAGAGAGAGAGAGAGAGAGCTGAGGCTGGCCGCGAACCCGGATCCTCCAGTCTCTGCCTCCCAAAGTACTGGGATTACAAGCGTGCGCCACCACGCCCGAATAGATATAATTTTTATATTTTCTGTATCAGTTAAAAATACATTTTAAAAGAAAATACAAAATAGATTGCAAAGGCAAGCCCAAACACATTAATAAGTATGTATGGGTTAAAGTCTACTCTGTTTACATTAAAAAATACTCTGATATATGTTTCATAAGACGCTCACCCTGGGCTAGGCATAGAGGCACATGCCTGCAATTGCGGTAATTGGGAGGCTGAGTCAGGGGAATTGCAGGATCGAGGCCAGCATGCAAGAACTTAGCAAAAGCCTGTTTCAAAATAAAAAAAATTAAAAGTAGCTCAGTGGTATGTATATGGCCCCCAGTTTCAATCTCCAGTACAACAATGAACAAACAGATGGACAAATTAACAAATGAATGAAAAAAAAGAGCAGCTCACCCAGAACAAGGTGCCATTGAAATATGGAAACTAGAAAAATGGACAAAAAATAAATGCAATCTCTAAAAACGGTGCAGTAATATTAAGTTTATCAATGAAGAAAAATTGATCCTGATAATGATGACCTTCTCTTAGTAAAGATTAAATATGCAATACACAGAAAGTTTATAGTGTAGTGCTGGGAACACAGTTAAATGCTCAAAAATTGGGGAGTTATTAAGTAGTCTTAATCATGGCTTTCCCTAGAAAGATGGCAAATGAGATGGGCCTTGAAACATGCACAGACAATCACCAGGTTTCCCTAGCCGAGGTTGGCAAATGAACATGCAGAGTTGTCATCATTCCAGGTAGATGGTTGGCATGGACCACCGACAAAGTCAGGGAGAGGAAACCAGTGGAATCCAAGAAAAAGCAGGGAGAAGCCAGAAATTCCTACTGGATATCGGCACAGCAACAGAAGGAGAAAGGTTCATTCTAGGTTTGCATAATGTACTAATGGTCCAAAGACATTCACATTAGAGGAAGTGAGGACATATGAGCAGGGGAGTGTAATTAAGAGCTAGAATAACTGAGGACTCAACTGGGTGTTCCAAGTGTTGAATGGGAGAAGAACAGAGGAAGTCAGGATGAGATTCATTTCCCCTGCCCCAGGAACTGGGAGCTGATGGGACACTAGGGGAAGATATACACCTGTTGATCTGTCTGATCTGTGCTTTAGTCAGTAGTGTTCTGAGTGAGAGGTGCCACAGAGAGAGGACAGGGATATTGGTCATCTTCATAGCTGCCTGGAATTCTGTTTTAGGATAAATTCGAAATCTCCATCCTCAACTGTTTAGAAGAAACACAACATATTCTGCACAGTTTAGAAGTATAGTATATTATGTAGTTATAAGGGGCCAATGCTATGGGAAAGTAGAACACAAGAGAGAAATGATTGAAAACTTACAGCAAACTGAATATTATAGATTGGAAGATGAGCCTCAACAAGTATTAATAATGTAATAATAATAATGTTGCAATAATGCAACAGGGGTAATAATGCAATGAGCATTTAATGCCAGGATGAGGAGGTATGTTGAATTCAGAAGCGAAAGAAAAGTTCTTGAATATTATTGAGAATCATAGGGAACTAATAAGAGCTGTGCTTTGGGGCAATGGACTAAAATGAAGAAAGAATGGAAAACTAGAGGCAGAAAATCAGTAAGAAGCCTATTAAAAATGAAGTCCTGATTAAAGTCAGTTTGAATGGAGACAAAAACCTGTGGAGGTTCTACAAGCAGGTTTGTAGTTGGTTAGAAAGATGCAGAAAGGAAAAGGGCCATTTATTAACTGACTATAGCAGCTCTAAGTAAAATCTTAGAAGTTAAATTGACTGCCGGGCATGGTGGCGCACACTTGTAATCCCAGTACTTGGGAGGCTGAGACAGGAGGATCGCAGGTTCGCGGCCAGCCTCAACTACTTGGTGAGGCCCTCCACAACTTAGTGAGACCCTGTTTCAAAATAAAGAATAAAAAATAGGGCTGGGGGTGGAGCTCAGAGGAAGAATGCCCCTGGGTTCAATCCCCAGTACCACAAAAAAAAAAAAAAGAAGTTCAATCGACTTACTGGCCTTAGGACCTTGGGAGAGTTACGGCATTTTTCTGTGTCTCAGTTGTTATCTGTAGAATTGGCAAATTAATAGCTCCTACCCAATGGGATTGTTGAAAGACTAAATGAACAAATGCATGTAAGATGCTTTGGAAAAGTATCCTGTATATAGTAATTACCATATGACCCAGATATTTTGAGGACTTTGGGATTCTCTCCTGAGAAACTCACAGTTATGATGATGTCATTAACGGAGAAAAGGACTATGGGAGGAAGTATATAACGGAGAAAAGGACTATGGGAGGAAGTATGTGTTTGGGGCAGAGGAGGGGATACATTTCAGGAATTGAGTTGCTCCAGTTTCCTTCTTGGCCACTGGTATAGGTATGTTTGTCAGTGATTCAGTCTGTCAGGGAAAACTGGTGTAGGTAAATGGAGAATAAGATAAAATCATCTTAGGCTTTGGTGGTCAGGTTAGCTTTCGAATGCAGAAAAACCACCTCACAAAAAGAATATAGCAATAGAGATATTTTAAGGCCAAGAACAGGGAAGGTGAAGAAATTACTCTGAGTGATTTCAGTAATGAGAGAGGTTCAGCCCTTTAGAAGCATGATTAATCTGGGGTAGTGGCTGGGAACCTGAGAAGAGGGAAACATTTTGAGATAATAGGAACAGGGAATGAAACAGTCACCTAGTGATGAATAAAAGAAATGTGGAGTCACCTGCCTATGGGATCTTTTTAGCAAAATGTCTTTTCTGACTTCATTTTCCACATGGGTGATAGGTTTTAAAATTTAGATATTTCATATCAACCATGAAACCCTGAATCCTTCCCACATGAATGCTGGCAAGGACACTTGGCCAAGTATTGAAAATTATTTGGGGGTTGTTGCAAACTGATGTGTTTGTGTGTAGGAGGTGTGTGTGTGTGTGTGTATGTGTGTGTGTGTATGTGTGTGTGTTGTTTTTTGGATAGTGGTGTGATGGTACAAAATAATGCGATTCTTGGGGCCTAACAGAGTTATTTTGAATTTTGCTAGATTATGGCCAGAAGCTCTTTAAAGATTATGCTCAATAAATTACGAAGTGTATTAATTGTTGGACTGTCACAATAATCTATTGTTGGTGCTGCCTTGAGGAACCTCGTCTCATAATCTTAACCTAATCTATCCTTTCCTTATAATTAGAATATAGGGAATAGAATAGGGAAGAGTGAAACATTCTGGCTTTCCTTATACATATTGATTAAAGCCCCCGAAAGCAATGAAGAATCACTCTATTTCACATCACAATGATCATTTGCACAGAGAGTTACTGTTTGAATTTTAGCTGGATTTGTATTCAAGGATGGCTTCCCGTATCCTACAGAGTCAGTGCTGTTCATTTGGAGGTGTTTTTCCATCTACTTTACATGCATAATTGCTCAGTGACTGGTGGGTCTGTTTCCTTCAATATGAGCAGTGTTGAGGCAATGGGACAAGCAATGGGTACTGGAGTATTTTCTTTAATTTAGCTTTTAGTGTCAAAAGAGGTCCTTGTCTTTTGTAACTGGCATTGTGCCCAGCAATCTGCCAGATCTTTTGAGGCCTTTAGTGGGTTTCGAGTGGTTCATTTTAAGGAGTCGGTATTGCCTGATGGTGAAATAGAGTGCTTTCTGGTTTTAAAAATATTTTGCTTCAACTTTCTGTGGTATCTCCAATAAACTCATCCTATGAAGAGGGAAGGAAATTTATATAAAAAAGTGAGCTCATTAATATAACCCCTCTATCATAATTTATTAAAAAATTTATAAAAATTTATTAAAAAAGTAACTTGGACTCATAATATAATCCCTTTATTTATTTGGGCTCATTAATATAATCCCTCTATTTAAGTCAATAGAATAAAAACAATGGCATATTAGAATAATAATGCTAATTATTTCTTGATAACTCCCTATGTGCCTAGGTATTTTTTGACCCTCACAATAATTTTCATGTTAGATATAATTATTCCCATTTTATAGATGAGAAAACTGGGTCTCAAAGATAAATTCCCAGGAATCATATGTCTAGTCAGTGGTAAGTCCAACATAACAAGAGACAGCTGTGTCATTCTAATATATTAGTTAACTTCTCAAGAGGAAATAATGGAAAAAGGTATGCGGACCTAGTTTTGCATAATGAAGCCCACACATCGTTTATAGAAGACTGTCTGACTCTTTTGTTCTGCTCACTGACTAGGGGATCCCTTGTGAAGCTGCCTGGAAGTGCTAACAGCCATAGCAATGTTAACATGTACAAAAGCCTGGCCCTAAGTAGATTTGTTCTTGGCCATTATTATTGTCATGTTCCTCAGAGATTAGAAGCACAAGACATTCAGTTTCAAATAAGCTGTTGTAATTTTACACTGGGGTAAAATATCTTAAAACATTGTATGTACCCAAATACCTCTACGTGAATTCAGGAGTCATGTTTTCTGCTATTGTTGAGCTCACCATCATGATTAGCAAGTAAGAGGGGTTTTGGTAAATGTTAAGACTGTCTGGTTACTTGACTCTACTTCTTTCAATATTTATGCTTGTGGGCCACGTGATACAAATCTTCCCCATCTCAGCTTGTGAAATGAGCCATGTTTCTTTGTAGATAGATTCTGCATCCATAGATTTAAGCTAACTTGATGGTTCAGTAGTATGTCAAAAGCTTATCTTGCCCTCACTATGCACTCAGTTCTAGAAACTGGACTGTTTTCTTGTTGATTGTGTAGACACAACTTTCTTGTTGAGCTCAGCCTTACTGCCTTGTTGGTCCTGTTTCTCCCTGGTCAGCTTGGTCTCCCAATCTTCCTGGAGGTCTAGTCTTCCAGCTCCAAGCCTAGTAATTTGTGCTCAGATATCTGAGGCAGGGCTTTGTCATGCTAACACCCTGCCTACCTACACCTCCACACATTTCCTACCAGGCAGTGACAGGAAGTCCTGCCTAAAGTCTCACCATTGACTCTGTCCTTAGATAATTAATGTCTTACTCTGAAGTATTTTCTTGCTTTCCAAGTCTTGGCCTGAGATAGACCATCTAAACTGAGCTATAATTTCAACATGAATTTTAATCAAAAGATAGTCTCTCATTCCAGAAGTTTTTACATGAGACTATTTAATTAGGTTTTCCCTTGTAAGAGTTGAAACCCCTTAAATGTTCTTCTATTCTCAATAGCTAAGTAGTAGGGCAAGACATGGTCCATATTTCCTTTTTATCTCCAGTGCTGGGTATTGAACCCAGGGCCTGGTATGTGCTAGGCAAGTACTCCATCATTAAACTACACCCCCAGCTATTTTCCCCTTCTTAAGGAGAGGGAGCTGAGGAAGAGACAACTATGGTCATTTCAGATCTCTTATTCATGTTTATACACAATGAACATGATCAACATTACAGTCCCCATCAATAAACTCTTAAGAGTATCTCTGTATGCCATAGATTATCCCAATGAAGCCATCAAAATTATACACACTGAAAATAGAAAAGCATTCCACAATAATCCATCCAAAAATCTGTGAAGAAGCCATTCAACAATCAAATGGTGAACTTCTCTTGAGACTTTTCAATGGAACATACACTGCACTATATGTGGGCCGTATAAAGACGTCTTATTTACTGTCAAGGGATTCACCACGTTGAAGACCCGGTGGTGCATGGGTTACACATGACCTTCTGTCCTTTTGTCCCACTGATCATAGGCAGAATGAGGAGTATATCAGGGAACTCCCATTGGCATCAGATATGCACGTTCCCTTTGGCCATGAAGGAAAGGGTCACCTCAATCACCACACCTAGACTTTTTGCCTGACATCTGGTGGCCACTCTAGGAATTGCAATGTAGGACACCAGAAATCGATTGCTGGGAGAAGACTGAAGACCTGGGGCCGTTGCAGTTGAGAATCCCTTCCCACCAGCTTCCCCTCACACAGCCCTGGACCTAACACCACATTTTCTAAATATGGTCCTAAGTCATCATATAATTTTAAAGCTAGGGGGTTCTCACACAGTTTTCCTTTAATCACATTTTAATCACTGTATGTGGATTTGAAGAAAAACAAAACTTTAGTATTTCCGACTTTAATGAATAGTTTCTATAAAATCAACCTATTGGAGGGAAGAATCAGAATCTGTTTACTTTGACTATGGTTTATAATTTTTTCCTTCTTGAAAAAGTAAGGATATAATGGTAACCTACCTCACAGGGGGGCACTTTACCTGCAAATCAGTGAGAATAATGATAACTCCTAGGCTTGCTGTAGAAATTTTAAAAGTCAAATACTGTAAATAGCTTTTCTGCTGTGCTGGGGATAAATCTCAGGGTCTTGTACATACTAGGACAGTACTCTACCACTGAGCTGCATCCTTAGCCCTCATGTACATAATTTTGAACAGTGATTAGAATATAGTAGATTTGAGGGGTACTGTTACTATTTTATTTTAGGATTCATGGTAATAAGCACTGTAGAGTTTTCAATACATGCATTAGTGGTCTTGAAGAATATTATTTCTTCCATGGTTTCAGATCTAACTATTTAGAGAATTGAAATTTATATATGATGTTCAATACTCATAGAGATTTAAAGTTGAAGAGACATTACCAATCTTAGTCTAGTACCTTCATTTGCATGAGGAAACATTACTTGAGGTGTTACGAAACCTTGCAAAGGTTGTAGAGATAGTTAAGCATGAAACTAGAATCTCAGTCTGTCAAATTCAACCAATGCATTTATCAGCACCACACGTGTCTCATTTCTGTCTTCAAACTAATTCTAACAAATGAAATTTCACTCACGAAGTCTGTTTTCATCTCATACCCGACTACGGATTTATACTGTGCAGGTATATTGCAAAAGCTTAGTATGCTTAATTTGATAATTTTAACAGTATTTAAATGCAATTTTGTCCACGAATGAAGAATTGGTAATACAGATAAGCAAAAAGATTAGACTAACACATAACCATAATCTCATTGTTCAGGCATATGTATATACATATACACACACATATATAATGGACATATATCCATTATGTTCATGTATATTCATTATGTTCATGTCTATTATACTGTTCTGTAAATAGATTTATATTTATATGTCAACAAAAAGGTAGGTTTAAACTGCACAAGTTTTATAATTTTGAGATCTTTATTTAGGTCACAACATACTTCCATATCAATATTCATCTATGACATCATTAGTTGCATTATACTTACTACTTGCTTATACCAAAATTAGTTTAATAAATTCCTCTTTGAGATCAAATTAAAGATCAAAAAGAAAAGTTAGGCAACTGGTTAATAGTATGGGGCAAACGAAAGTGAGAGAAAAAGTTGGTAGCGCCATTGAAACCTCTGTTTCTTCCCTCATTCTTTAGACTGAAGTGATTTGTGCCAGCATATAGTACCCGGCGATTGAAGGAAGTCCTGATAGGAGAGGGCATGGACTGTTTGGCTGAGAGAACATTAAGTAACAAACTTGCAGACATGGGTTCTGCACATGGCAGCAAAGGGAGCATGCTACAGAGTTCAAAGATTTGGGAATAAAATACCAAAGAGAGAGTACTTGGCAAGATAGTAAACAACCACTTCTATCCAGGGATGAGGAGTGGACCATACATCACAGCTGGAACATGGTTTATAGATGCTACTGCACATTTAATATTGGAGTGTAAATATACACATTTTAAATATGCATGCAAATCCCTTTCCATGGTTGTTTTCTGAGAACCCAGTAGAGGAAGCCACACTAAGAGAACAGCCTTTCTAAGACAGTAACCAATCCAGGGTCTCATGACAGAAAACTGAGCGTAAGACTGGAAATCTAATTATCATCAGTCCAAAAAATTCCCATGCTGTCAAAGAGAAACAAAAAATAATGCGAAACTGGGTGTGGTGGCACACGCCTGTAATCCCAGTACTTGAGGATCACAAGTTTGAGGCCAGTTTAGCAACTTAGTGAGATCCTCTTTCAAAATGAAAATAATAATAATAATGATGATGATGATGATGATGATGATAATAATAATAATAATGGCTGGGTGTGTAGCTCAGAGGTAGAATGCCCCTGAGTTCAATCTCCAGTACCAATAAATAAATAAATAATAATAAATAAACAAATGAATAAATAGTTTATTTGGAAATGTGACAAGAATCAGGGTAGAGCTGCATTCTTTCTTACTTTTCTTTTAACCTATATATATATATATTTTTTCATTTCCATCCATCATTCTGTCATGGTTGAGCATAGCTTTCTATAGGAGGGATATCTGGAAGCTTCCCCACTCATGCCGCTGCTTCCTTTTGTCCATCTCTTCCAGGGCTCTAGGTGGCCCCATTGAATCCCACATCAAAAAATATATATATATATTGTGTATATTTTCTTTATAAGATGCATTTTTCTCATTCTCTCTCCATAGTGTACTCCTTGCTTCTTCTGCGGTACTAATAGCAAATTATTGAGAACAGTAGTAAGGCTCCTTGGATCCTGCTGGGTGTATCCACAGGCGCTGCCTTTGATCCACATATCTGTCTTGTGTGCAGCCTGTCACCGTGCAAGAGAACAGGGGAAGCCGAGCGCCAAAGGCGGTGTTTGGGGACAGACCCATTGTGAATGTCCTGCCAACCATGCCGGCCTGGAGGTATTGGAGCATGCGTGTACTGTCAGGCCTTCACCTTGCACACTGACAGGTGGAAAACACTGGAGAATGGGCAGTGTGCATCTCACAGGACGCAGAGGCATGAAGTGCCTTATTCTCCGCCTTTTGAGGGGGCACTTCCTATTTCTAAAAAGTAAAGCTAGAAATAATAATAATCACCAACAGGATACTATAGTTTACTCACCTCTGACATTTTTCAAATGTGTCTTGTTTGCTCTGAGATTAAAATTCCATGGCCATTTTGTAGAAAAATACAATAAAATCACAGGTATAGATTAACCACACCAGCTAAAAAAGGATGTTCACTTATAAAAAAGCAAAATAAACCTCACTTGCTTCCATCACTTTCCATCCGATAGAGATCCACAGCTCCGTGTGAACAGCACTATTGAAATAGTATTCACACCCACTCTGCTAGATGCTTCTCACACTTTAATTCCTGTTAGAAAAAACTTAATTAAATTGCATGATTTATTAGCTTGTGTTAGATGATGAGAAAAGTGGTCTGGATAACTTATATATTCTATGTAAGACCAAGGCAGTTTCTCAGAGAAAAGATTTTAGGTCTTGTGTAAATTTTGCAAACTACCCAAGTGCTAACAGGCTCTTTGTTGGATGTTCTTATACTCTTCATAGACTCTACATAACTTATGAAAAAAATGGTGCTCTAAAGAAAGAAAAGGCCATGTGTATTTTGTTAAAGAAATCAGCAGAGTCAATAGCAATATTTTTCTTTGATGCTAACAGATTCTGCTGCATTCCTATAACTATTAGCCTATAAAGATATTTTGTAACACGGTCCACCCCTAATTTTACTTTCTCTGAAACCACTGTCAAATATATTTATCTCAGTGCATTCAGACCCTCTGCAAATGCACATCTTTCTGTGATTGCCTTTAAGAGCACAACCTTAATTCAGGCTTTCTTCACTCTTTCTGGTTTATGGTGATATTAAACACAGGCAAATTCACTCATTGAAATCAATCTGGGGGAAAAACCCACTGGTCTATAATTTAAGATTATTTGACTGCTCACTGGCACACGATTACATAGCACAGTCACTTACAGAGCCACAATCTGCATTTTCTGAAATTCTTTTACATACTCTATGGTAGAAGAGAATAGAAAAAGGAGAGGAAAAAAAGCAATAAGCACCAGACAACTGAGCCATTCTGCACCTCTGTAGTCACGTGCATAAGTTAAAATGCATTTGGGAAGATTGAAAGAAGGCTGACTCTTGAATTGCCTAAGATATTTTATATTTGTATATAGACACACTCACACATATGTGCATTCACATGCAAACACACACACACACACACACACACACACACACACTCACACACACACACTTCTTGTAATGAACTCATCAGGGAGCTCCTACATTAATTTAGGCCATGCTTGCAAAGAAGTCAGTTGTTTTTTCTTTTTCCTGACACTATTACATCAAAACAGTATCCAGGCATTAGACAGTATTTATTAGCTTGTAAGGCCAGAGATAATGATCCCATTCAATCAGAACACATGAATAATTCAACAGTCCCAACTTCACATAATTTCTGGCTCTACTTTTAAGACCAGTAAAAGAACCATTTGTATCATTTATTTATTTTTGGTGACAATGGGTAAAGATAAAGGAGATTTTGTTGTTGTTGGTGGTGGTGGTGGTGTGTGTGGGTGTGTGTGTGTGTGTGTGTGTGTGTGTATGTGTGTGTTTTCCAGGAAAGAGAGCCTCTTGGCTCTTTCATTTCAAATTGATCAAAGACACATGTATATGTATGTAAATATGAAAAAGTATGATAGTCCAAGGAGGACATACAGCGATACCCTCCATGAATTATTTCTATAGAAATTTGTGGAGGGTATTTTAATCACTGTGAATAGTATTATTTTACACACTACTGCTAGGAAACAATTATGGTTTCTGCAAGACTACCGAAGCTATAATTTCAGGGGTCATTTCTGCAATGTGCAATTTGAAAAGTACATTTGAAAGAGGATGAACTGTTTTAAGCACTAAGGAGAAGTTGACATAATTTAATCCTATGACAGGAAACGTTGCTGCTTCTCATTTTCTAACATAAACAATGAGAGGCAATGGGAGAGGAAACCATCTTCCCTTTACAGTAGCTCTTTCCTGTAGAACTCTCTGCAAGGTTTGATATCTCCACAGTCCAATATGGACGTCACTGGACAGACACAGCTATTAAACATTTGAAACGAGGCTAGTGAAATGGGGGAAATGAATTTTAAATCTCGTCTACCTTTAATGAATTTAAGTTTAAGTAGTCACACGTGGCTGGTGGCTCCCCATTGAACATCATGACCCTAAAGTCCTCAAAGAGAATGGTTATTCAATTAAAAACAGCAACAGGTAGATACTTCTTATTAAGCTATTTTAATACTTTTTGCAAAACTAGCATTTCTATGGAAACTATCACTTTCTTATCACATATTATCTAGATATTTGAGGTTAATCCACTATGTACTTTCTTTTGCCCATTCATGTGGCAAAATTGGAGTGAAGTAGCATCCTACTTGCTTTCTTTGCTAAGATGTGCTACAATGAATGATGCAGGACATGAAATGAGGGTGGGTTGAGAAGAAGCAACAAATGAGTTAGATGAGATACAGCTTTTATTTGTAGCTCAGTGGCTTAACGATAGGCAAAATTGCGTCATCAGTTTAAAAGACTTTGAGAAGAAACACTATTTGGGAAAAAAATTCCTTAAGAAATCTCTGGTCTTCATTTGCAGGGAAATGGATGGAATTAGAGAACCAGAGCACCAGAATCTGAGCACCAGAAGGAGGGAAGGGGGAGGAAATGGGGGTGGAAATTGGGGGAGGGCTAATTGACCAATGTGTACATGCATGCTTCTACCACCCTGAAATCCATCAAGATGTATGATTACAATGCACCAATAAAAAAAAAAGAAAAGAAAAAAGAAATCTCTTGTCTTCAATAATTAACTTTCCTAAAAACATAAAATGGCAATAGTTTAGGAATTGTAGAGGTATTGATAGACTTTTTTTATACTCTCCTAGTGGGTTTTCACTCATCCCCATCCAGAATATTCTAAAGGAGAGGAATCAGTAATGTAAAAGTTAAAGGATAAGAGTCAGTGAAGTCAATCGATATACCTCTCAGGCTCATTTAAATTTTGCAAACAAGTACTAAATGCTGTGTTTCAACCAGTTGTCCATGGAAGGAAGGTCGTTATTTAATCCCAAGATGCAGATGCATTTGTTAGGTTCCAAATTCAGCCCAAGTGTGTGCTTTGTGCATTCATATTGGCCATTAATTAAGGGCCACTTGGGGAGACTTTAAGCTCTTAAACTGGATTAGTGAAAGTGATCAAAAGGACCAATTGAATTTTTTTAATTGAGTTTTACAAGATAGGGGGTGGACTTTGAAAAGAACTTCCTAAGTCAGACATCATTGATTTCTTCATCCTGGTCTTAAAAAGGGGATGTTCATTAGAAGGATTGGAGAGGAATCAACTGAATGTTGACATTATCTGCCTAGTAGCTGGAATATGGTGTGTTGTACCAACAATTAGTGGCAAAATTCCAGGGGCAAAATTCAGTGGTCCTATATGATTAGAAGTCATGTTTGACACCAAAGGTTGCTTTCCACATAATAGTGGCTGGTTTAGAGATAATTTCATTGCTATTCTCAAGAGACATTAATAAATACTTTTATGAGACTGGATTAGTGGATTTCTGAGTTGAATAAATTGAGTATTGTTAAATATAAGCACAATACTTCCATCTATTTCTATTACTTTTATCACTGTATTAGTTCCCTAGCATTACCATAACAAATTAACATAAAGACGGAGGCTTAAAACAGCAGAAATTTATTCTTTCACTGTTCTGGAAGGCAGATAGTACTGCAAAAATAAGTAAATTGAGTACAGTGCCTAGAATGAAGTGTGCATCATGTGATGCTAACCATCAGTCTATGCTCCCCTAAAGCATCTTTTTCAGGCATAGCTAATATCTATCTACCTTTCTATCTTTCAATCCACCTATTATTAATTTATTTCTCTATTTGTTTTTTACTTAAAATTATTATAAATAGGAACAAATAACACTCGTAGAAGTATGGACGCTTTCTTTCTCATACATCATTTTCATGCATACTAACAAGTAAAATGAGCATTCTAATGCCTATAGAAACCCCAAACATTCTTTCACCCACTGACCTACTTTTTTTTTTTTTTTTTTTTTTGCGGTACCAGGGATTGAACGCAGGGGCATTCTACCTCCACGCTACGCCCCCGGCCCTATTTTTTATACTTTATTTTGAAACCGGGTCTCATGAAGTTGCGGAGGGCCTCACTAAGGAGAGAGAGAGACAGACAGACAGACAGAGAGACAGAGAGAGAGCTGAGGCTGGCCGCGAACCCGGATCCTCCGGTCTCCGCCTCCCAAAGTACTGGGATTACAAGCGTGCGCCACCACGCCCGGCTTGACCTACTTTATTAATCACTATTATTTCTGGGATCATGATAAAAAACAAGACCAAAAGATGATTTGAATAACTTCAGCAGTCAAACACTTTACATTTGGTTCGGGGTGATGGATAGTTATACAATAATTGTAACAGAGCTTGGTGCTTCCAATACGTAAAAACCAGAAAAAAACAGGGAAGAGAAGGAAATGTGGAAATACACAGTTTAGAAAGTTGGAGAAAAGGAAGGTCAGAAGACTTTCCAAAATGAAAGGATACTATAGTGGGAAGAGCACAGGTCCAGAAACCAGGGAGAGTTCAGAGGAATGAATCCTATCTTTGTCATTAAGGGTCTGTTCCTTAAAATCTTAGTATCTTCATCTATAAAATGAGGTTAATATCCGTATCATTGGATTGTTGTAGGGGTTATTTAAATAATGCATGTAGAACTAAGCCTGGTACCTATCAAGGGATAAATAATTAGCTATTTAGTTATTACTGCTATAATTGCTATTAGTCAATTTCCTAGTGCATCCTTGAACTTTAGTAAGTCTTTGTATTCTTTCTTTCCCTGGATTGGAACTCGCATTTCAGAACCATATTGCCAAGGAAGCCATCTATCTTTGCACCATCCTTCTCTCTCTTTCATTCTCTATAGTCTATAATAATAACACATGTTTGTTGAAATAATCTGTTTCCTGTGTATTTCTTCTCCATTGCATTATAATCCCTTTGGAAATTGGAAATATAGCTTATTCATATGTGTTTATAACATACAATAAAATACATAGCAGGTAGTTGGAGAATGTCTCTTGAACTGTTGAGATTTTAAGTACACAATTTCCTTTCCTCTCCTCAAACCTAATAGGCTGTGAAATTGTATTAATACCTTACAAAAGAAATCCCAGCCTTAGATCAGAACTTTAGGATGAGGCCCCTTTAGTGTGATTGTACAAGTTTTCTATTGCAGTACAAGAAACTACCACAAACATACTGACTTGAAGCAACATATCTTATCTCACATTTGGGGTAATGTCTCTTCTTCAGGGGTCTCACATTTGGGGTCATGTCTCTTCTTCAGGGGTCTCATGAGGCTGCCATCAAGGTATCAGTGGGAGCTGCAGCTCAACAGAAGTCCAATGGGAAAGGGATTTGCTTCCAAGCTCCCTGGGTTGTTGGCAGAATTCATTTCCTTGCAGCTGTAGGGTTCATGGCAGCTTGCTTCTTCAAAGCCAGGAAAGAAGACTCCAGAGAAAGTCTGCTAGCAAGTTGGAATCTTATGACCCAAAGTAGTCCCAGTAATGGTATCTGTGACCTTGGCCATAAAACGTAAGATAGACATGGCAGTGACCTGTCATGTTTGCCATATTTTATCAGTTAGAAGCAAGAGAGGAGAAGAGTGTACAAGGGGTAAACACCAGAGCTAGGCATCATTGTGGCCACCTCATAGTCTCTCCTCCAAAGCAATGGTAAGAGAGGGTCCAAGAGTTCTGTACTTCATACTTGTAAAAAATAATTCTTAACCTTTTAGTCATTTGTGTTTTTATCAAAAATCCAGAATTAGATAATAATAATAATATACATTATATGCAGTAAGAAGAAAAATAGGACGTGAAAAAGAGTACAAAAATACTTCTCCTGATACAAATCTCTCTAATAAAAACCATAAAACTTTGGGGCATATTACTCTATGAACTCAAGAGTATCTATTAGTTGATCTATTATGGTAGAGCCACCATTAAGGAGATAATTCATCACACTAGAAGTGGTGCATTGTGTATTATAAATTACTATAATAATACACTGCACCTGATAGTTATTAATTTTAATGCTGCCTGATTTATCATAACATTAAACCATTCTGTACTTGAAGAGAGACAAATAAGACAAATAGAAGTTCATTTTCTTGGTGTTCTGAGATACAGCAAAACCAAGATGCTAGAGAACAATAATTAGAAGTTGGACATTACCGTAATTTCTGGATCGGAGCCTGTAATTACCTAGATATGGTAGTTAAGTTTCTTAACTTTGTCATTGTTGTTTTATTTTTATTTATTTATTTATTTTTGCAGTACTGGGGATTGAACCCAGGGGCATTCTACCTCCAGCTACACCCCAAGCCCGATTTTTTTTTATTCTTTATTTGGAAACAGGGTCTCACTAAGTTTTGGAGGGCCTCACTAAGTAGCTGAGGCTGGCCGCGAACCCGGATCCTCCTGTTTCAGCCTCCCAAGTACTGGGATTACAAGCGTGCGCCACCACGCCCGGCTGTCATTGTTGTTTTAAATCAGTCTGTTATGTTTTACTATGTGAAGGTGGCAGTGAAGTTCATCCAGGTTGTGATATCTGCCCTTGAGTGATATTGGGCAAAGTCTGCAGACAGTTTTTGGTGTCACAACTGATATCTGATGAACAGAGTTCAGTAATGCTGGCCAGTATCCTACAATGCATTAGACAGCCCTGCCCTTCTAGAAAAGAATTATTTGGCACAAAATGTACAAATACTGAGAATCCCTTTTTTAGAGGTAGGAAGAAAGGACAGTAGGCAGAAAGCCCCCAAAGCATGAGGAAATAGGTCATTCACAACAGTTGCAGAAGATGCAGAAGCATTCTGGCAGAAGGCATGGCACGCCAAGAACCAGGGATCCAAACCAGGGTGTGGCTGGTGTGATTTAAGAACAGGACTATGGAATTCCATCATTACTGCACACATCAGGATGGTTTGTGGATGGGCCTTGGTGTTCAGATGAGTAACAAAATAGAGACAAGTCAGCTGGGTGTGGTGGTGCACATCTGCAATCCCAGTATTTGGGAGGCTGAGACAGCATGACCGCAGGTTCCAGACCAGCCTTGGCAAATTAGCGAGACCCATTTCAAGATAAAAAGAGGGCTGGGGTGTAGCTCAGTGGTAGAATGCCTCTGGTTCAACCTTCAGTACCAAAAACAAACAAACAAACAAACAAACTAGACACAAGTCATTCACAGATTATTATATATTTTTTTAATAAAATTGGATTTTAGTCTTTGGTTCAGCAAAGCCATTAATTACATTGTAATCAATAGTTTTACATAATTTGTATTCTATGAACACAACTGCCCAACTACACAACCTTCCTTGAATGAATATAAACTGTATGTAGTCCACATTTTGGGGGAATTTCATTCTGAGAAGATCAAAGCTAGAATGGTCAATAAAACTATTAAAGCTATGCTTATATTTAATGAACTATAAATGTCATATTAAAAACTATAAAGGGGTTATGTATGATACAATGTCACTGTCAGAAAAATATTTCAAAAGAGTTTTGCTATAGAATGAAGTTTGCTATAGAATGAAGTTTCTCATATACAAAAATGTATATGAGAAAATCCAATCCTCAAGGTAATGGGACTAGGATTAGAAGTAGGAGCTTTGGAAAGGTCATGAGGGTAGAAGCTACAGAATGTAGTTAGTGCCCTATTAGAAGACACCCAGAGGGCTCCTTTCCCTTCCACCATACAAAGACATAGCTAGAAGTTCCCATCTGTGAACCAGAAAGTGGGTCCTCACCAGACACCAAATTTGCTGTTGTTTGTTTGTGGTGCTAGGGATTGAACCCAGGGGCATTTTATCTCTTAGTTACACCCCCCAGCCCCCTTTTTTAAAAATTTGAAACATGGCCTCTCCAAGTTGCTGAGGCTGGCCTTGAACCTGAGATCCTCCTGTCTCAGCATCCCAAGTACTGGGATTACAGGTGTGCGCCACTGCATCTGTCTCTACTGATGTCTTGATCCTAGACTTCCTAACCTTGAGAACTGAGAGGAACACATTTCAGCTGTTATAAGCTACTTAGTTCATACTGTTTTGCTATAGCAGCCCAAACTAAGATGAGTTACATTTCACCACATGACATTACCAATAAATATATCATGATTTCCAACATCTCTTGAAGCAAAGCCTTGATTTTGACAGCTTATATTCTTCTACTTTCGGATTTTTTATTTTAGAGACACACGAAAGAAAACTAAGAACAGCAGTACGTTGCTCAATTTGTTCAATATTACCATGAAATGAGATCATCCCTTGATCTAAAATGTCTATTTTATAGAAAATTATTTTGGTGTCATTTTAAATGGATTTCATTCATGGGAATGTGAAATTTTTGTCTAATTTTCTTGTATGATTATCACTCTCATTGTATATTTTACAAGTAGTTTCCTTTGTTTTGGAGGAGATGTTTTTTCTAAAACTAATCTTTAGGGATAAAAGGCCATGATTTAAGAAACTTACACTCAAGTTGTTCAGGGAAAGAGGGAGAGAAGATAAATGATAAAGTAAATATAGTGAAATGTAAACAATAGGTGAATGTAAAAGAGTAAGTATTTTTATGCAGTTTTAAAGAGCCAGGAAGCTTCTAAGATTGCCTGGACGGGGCGGGGAAATCCTCTATTTCTTATAATTGCAGGACCAATGTTTCTTTTTTTTTTTTTGCGGTACCAGGGATTGAACCCCCAGGCATTCTACCTCTGGGCTACACCCCCAGCCCTTTTTTTAATTCTTTATTTTGAAACAGGGTCTCACTAAGTTGCAGAGGGCCTCACTAAGTAGTTGAGGCTGGCCGCGAACCCGGATAATCCGGTCTCAGCCTCCCAAGTACTGGGATTAGAAGCATGTGCCACCACGCCCGGCTCCAATATTTTTAAAATAAAGACTATCTCTGCAGATCACCAAGTTCCAACGTAAATGGAATTCACAGTAGCTATCTTGCAAAATTTCTTATGTGCAAGTTTGGATGTTGATCAGGAACATGGTTGTGGAAAATTGGAGTGAATTCTGTACCTCAAATGATGGAGGTACTTGTGTACTCTTTTATTACTTTAATTTTTAAATGCTAAATATAATATGTATACAGTAAAATGCACACATTTTAATTATACAATTTATTAAGTTTTGACAAATGCATACACCTGTGTACTCAACACCCCAAATCAAGGTATAGAACATTTTCATCAACCCCAAAATGTATCACTTACTCCTTTCCAGTCAATATATTCCTCATAACTAGGGGTATCCACTCCTCTAATTTCTGTTACCATGGAGCAGTTTTCTTATTCTTTAACTTCATACGTTAGGTAAAATAATTGTCTCCAAAGACATCCACACCCTAATCATTGCAACCTGTGAATATGTTGGGCTAAATGGCAAAGGGGAATTAAGGTTGCAGGTGGTATTAAAGTTGCTAATCAGCGCCTTAAAAAAGAAAGATTATCAGCTGGATGTGGTGGTGCAGGACTGAAATTCAAGCTACTTGGAGGCTGAGACAGGAGGATTGCAAGTTCAAAGTCAGCACAAGCAACTTATTGAGAAGTTGTCGCCAAACAAAAATGAGAAGTTCTGGGGATATAGCTCAGTGGTGGAGAGCTTGCCTAGCTTCTGCAAGTCCCTGGGTTCCATTCCCAGCACTGCAAAAACAACGATAAAAAACAGAGATTATCCAGGATTGTCTGAGTGGGACCAAGGTAATCATGAGGTTCCTTAAAAGTGGAGCCGGATGTGGTGGCACACGCTTGTAATCCCAGTACTTGGGAGGCGGAGACCGGAGGATCCGGGTTTGCAGCCAGCCTCAGCTACGTAGTGAGGCCCTCTGCAACTTCGTGAGACCTGGTTTCAAAATAAAGTATAAAAAATAGGGCTGGGGGTATAACTCGGAGGTAGAACGCCCCTGGGTTCCATCCCAGGTACCGCAAAAAAAAAAAAAAAAAAAAAGTGGAAGAGGGAGGGAGAAGAACAACAGAGGGAGATATGACCACGGATGTCTGGTTGGAGAGATGTTGCTGGCTTTGAAGATGGAGGATGTGGACCACAAGCCCAGGAAGGTTGTGGGATTCTGGAAGCTGCAAAGGCAAATTAATAAAAATAATAATAATAAAAATAATAATGGTAATGATAAATAGGATGAAATAAATAAGGATTTTTCTCTAGAACCTCCAGAAAGAAAAAACAAAGACTTGTTGATATCTAAATTTTAGTCCAAACAGGACTTTTGAAACAAATATTTTTAATAAAATTGGATTTTATTATTTTGCTATAGTATAGTAAGTATAGCTTATAATATAAGCTATATTTTATCATATGACATCACCAATTATATCATGATTTCCAACATCTCTTAGAGCAACACAACCCTGTGTTTGCTTTGCTTCCTTTTGTTTCATTCATTCATTCATTCATTCATTCATTTCCTTTTTTTCCTTCACATCATTACCCAGTATGTATAATATGTTAGGTACTATGCCACCACCACCTATTATAGCATATTGTGTATTTATTCTATGGTGTAATTTAGATTGTTAACCTATTAACCTTTAGCAATGATGATGTCATAGTTGCTCAGTAAAATAGGGACAGACCAACATTTCATGAAGTTCTAAATTGGAACTCCAATTTAAGAAATGTTCCCACTTTAAAGAGGAAAAAAAGAAAAGAGTAGAAATTCTTCATATACCTGCCCATGTACACAAAGCTGAATAGCTCTTTCACTTTTATAGCATGATTTAAGTGTTGTTTCACATGGGGAAAAAGAAGGATGTAGTCTCGCATCTAATAAAATCGGCCATATTTTATTACCTTTTTTCTTTGACATAATGTAAATGACAGGGCCCCTGATTCCCATTCTAAACTTGATTGATTATAATTATTTCCCAGTGAATTATTTTCATTCACTTTATTCAGATTAGCATTTCCTAAACTTATTTGACCATGAAACTTTTAAAACGATTATGTATTTTCCAAAACATCAAAGACTCGTGGGCTCTAATCCCTCTTGCATAAAGGAGGAAATAAAAAAAAATTATCTCACAGAAAAACTAAGGGCTTCATAAGCTGATGCTAGGTTTAATTTATAGATTTAATATCCAATAAACACCAATTCTATCATAAATATACAACTTGGATCGGCAGTCGCTTAAAGATGATATGCAATGAGATGATCACTGAACGGACTGCCTACCTGTGAATGAGCGGCCGGAATGCCATGCTTCACACATCTCTCAGACAATATTCTCACCTTCTCTGAGTTGAAATATTTTGCATAAAAATAACTATATAAATCTGCATACTTTTTGATCATGCCTGTATGACACCTTTTAGAAAAACAACACCCCTAACATTAGGCTCCCTTGCAGTTTTATTTGTTTGTTTTTCCAAAGCACATACTGATGCCACACAATACACAGTCTGGGAAAAGCTCTTTTCTCTGCTGCTTCTAATCACAATGCTGAGACAGGGAAGGTTTGTAAATGTAGAGTGTGTATGTAGCTGTGTTTATCTCTGGCTGCACTCCAAAATGAAGCATAAATTATGTCTGCATAATCATTTCCTTTGTTTCTTTCCACTGGCCTATATCATTGATGGTGTTCTGCTGATGGGGTTACAGATGATAGAATCGTAACATCATGCCAACTTTTAGGCACTTAAACACTAAACTTCATTTTTAAAAAGAATTGTGTCACAGTTGGGTACACAAATACAAAGACTGGATTCCCACATACAAAATGAATAAAAGAAATCCCTTGATAATGCAGAGCCTCTGAACGGAAAAGGAGAAAATTCAGATTTGGATAATTGAGCTCATCTTTATCAGTGAGATTCTCCATCTACCTGCCTAGCCTCTTCTGACTTCCTTCTCTTCCCTGTCATTTTTCTTGAGGTCCAAGATCAGAGTACCTATGTCCCTACCCTCCTCTCTAATAGACTCCAAGTATCCAATCACAACTCTTTCTCCTGCTGTGATTTTTCTCCAAATATGAATTTGTGCTTTTTTTTCTGAATTTCCTGTAGGATTAAAAAGATCTCTAAGGACAGAGACTGTCTCTCTGATTCACTGTTACATTTCCACTGCCTAGCTAGCATGGTACTTGGACTTGTATATATCTGTATCAATATCTATATACTATATCTATATCAATATCTATATCTATATCTATAATGTATATATCAAGAGGGACACAGACCAAGCGTTAACATTGATAAAGAAATAATCACTTTATTACAATCCTGGCATTGATTGCATTGAAGAACACAATGTAAATGGTTATTTGATGTCTTTACTATATACATTGGGTTGATGCTGATGAGCTGAAAACTTTAGTAGTCAGTTTTCCCAAAATGAATATTGAATAATGTTGTCTAAGTTAGATTTCAGCTGTATGTGATTTGTTGAAGAACTCCTCCCTCCCTCCTTCCCTCCCTTCCTCCCTTCCTCCCTTCCTCCCTTCCTTCCTTCCTTCCTTCCTTCCTTCCTTCCTTCCTTCCCTCCCTCCCTCCCTCTCTCCCTCCCTCCCTTCATTAATTCCTTCCTTCCTTCCTTTTTTCCTGGTTGAGTTCTTACTTAGGAAAGAATTTTGGCTATCACACAGTTAAACTCTGGGCATATTGGCAAGTTTGGATTCTATGTGGTTGTTATTCTTGGGATTGACTTTAAATAAGCCTATGCTATGAGCTAGTGTTATTAAAGGAAATTGTAATTATTCCATTTTAATATTTTTCTGGTATAGCTTTGAGTATCTTAGACATTTTTAAGTAGAATTTGAAATTTTGTATCATAGGCAGTAGATCTCTGAAGGAAGCTAAAACTAAAAGTAGCCTACAATGGGAAATGTAGAAAAGACTTTATAGTTCATAAATTAGGGTATTCCAGAGAACAGAGCTAATATGATAGATAGATGATAGATGATAGATAGATAGATAGATAGATAGATGATAGATAGATAGATGGATGATAGATAGATGATAGATAGACAGATAGATAGATAGATAGATAGATAGATAATAGAGAGACGATAGATAGATGATAGATGGATGATAGATAGATTATAGATAGATGGATGATAGAGATGATAGATAGATAGATGATAGATAGATAGATAGATAGATAGATACGGAGCCTGAGATACAAATAGAGAGAACTTAAGAAATTGGCTTATGCAATTGTGGAGGCTCGTCAAGTCCAAAATTTGTAGAGCAGACCCACATGGTCTGGAGACACAGGCCAACAGGCTGGAGAGCCAACTTCAGTTTGAGTCAGAAAGCAGTCCACTGGCAGAATTATCTTTTCCTTGTTGAAGGTCCACCTTTTTATGTTAAGTCCTTCCATTGATTGGATGAAGCCCACCCACATTATGGAGAGGAATTGACTTTTTTAAAAGTCCACTAATTTAAACATTAAGCTCATCTAAAAAATACCTTCACATAAACATCTAAAATGTCTGGAGAAATATCTGGGTACTATGGTTAGCTACGTTAACACATGAAATTAACCATACAGTCCACATAATGCATCTGCTTTCTTTCCCTATACATCACATACATAAACAACATTCTTAGAAGAGCAAAGCTGTTAGAAGAATTCTGACTGAGATCTCTTCCACTGCAGCAAGGAGAATTTAGTTGTCAAGAGCCAACAAACAGATCAATAATTTTGCCATTAAATTTAGTGCAGGCTATGCCATCCACCTGTGTGGCAATAGGCATCCCTTACCTTGTTCTACAAGGTTTCTTCATTATTAAGAATATCTATGAATTCACACAAATGTGGTAAGTAGCCTACATTCAATAGAATACAATCACTCCTATTGCCTGATTATATCTGTGACAAATGTAGAGAATCTGATATTGAATATTGGAAATGGAACCCCAGAGGCTAGGAACTGGCTCAAAATTTGTAGTTCAGGAATCTAATTGGGTTCTAAATTTGACAAAATAATTGTTAACTGGTTCCCAATCAATGACGAGTACTAGAAGCACTATAAACTACAAACATGACACAATATTCCTTCTTATAATCATAAGTACTATATGGCTGCTGCTGCTTATCTGTGTTTAAATCCTTCCACAAAGCCCAGCCAATGATGCTTGTAAAAACATTTGTTACATGGGAAAAGGTCAGTCCTGTGTTTCGGCCATGTGCAAAGACAGGTGGCCACGTGGACAGGGTCTACTTCTGCATGTCCAAGATGTGAATGATCTTCCCTGATGATAAACAAAGTGTCCCAAAGAACTTGTCAAGGGGCTTGTCGTAAGGTAGACCAGCTGCTCCCAATGCCACACAAGAAAGAGGCCACAGAGTGGTCTCTGTTCTCTTCTTGGTGCATGCAAGTTCCATTATAGCTAATGGGAATTGCATGTGCATTTTCAGAAAGCATCATGCCGTGTGAACTGCAAAGGAAAAGAAAACACAGGCATGAGACTTAAAAAGAAAGAAGGGGGGGAAGCAAGGAAGAAAAGGAAACCCAAAACATTTTGCTTCTGTACTCCTATGGTGATAATAAAAACTGTGGATGCTGAAAATGAAAGCATGCACTTTTTAAAGAAACTAAATGTGGTTACATGCCCTCCCACCTATGTGCAAGCTCGGATTTAAGAGCATATTTGGCAACGGGTACTTTAGCTATTCATTTGCTTCTATAAAACAGTAGGTGTATTGCATGGGGGTGTAGACTTTATTTTTCTCTCTTTAGTTATTTATTTCCAATGATTTAAAAATATTATAATTATAAATTCTGGAATTAATGTAACTGTATAAATATAAACTTTTTTATGTAGATCAGAAAATGCAGGCTGCGGTAAGCATTTGTATATCAAAATATCCTTCAAATAAAAACAGCAATCAGAGATCGTATTAGAATATATTTGATTATAGTTTTAAGCAGTCATTGATATAAGTCAGTTCTTGTTAAAACAGGTAACATCAAAAACTCAAATAAGGATGGTGTTTCTTTGAAGCACATAGGATATTGAGGATGTGTAAAAATCTTGAATTCTTGCCACATAGCTAAGTATGAATTCCTAGCATGGATCAAAATCTTGCAAAGAAATCTTGGCCAAAAAAAAAAAATCACAGAAAATCTTGAGTCAGTCCCATAAAGAAAATAAACAGACTACAAATAGAAATTGCTTTACTTCCAAGTCAATTCACTTTGGCAAGCTGCATGGTAATATAATGTCTTTGCTATGGTTATGAAAGAATAGTTTTCAATGTATGTCATGAATAGACCCGTTACTAATGATTAACATTGACTGCATGATAGTTAATATTCATAATAGAGATAGATATGGTTTCTGCAATGTAATTTAATAAAATGCCATAAGAATTGTCTCTTTTTTTAAAAAACTGACCAACATCCAATTATCCCTGTGTGTGGTTTCTGTGCACAAAGGAAAGATAGTTTCTCTTTCACATTGCCGCCATGACCCCTGGGGCTGTAAAAATTATTAAGATCACAGCTACTACTTAGATTTGCATGGGCAATTAATAATTTTGGAACTTACATAGTCCCACTGGATGGATTTTCCAACATTCTAATAATAAAGCTGATAAGGATAATTATGATGTGGCAGTTACTCTGCGCTCTACAGAGAACACTGCTCCTTCTCACAATAATCTGGATACATACTCACAGCAAAATGCCTACTACAGATGAGGAAACTGGACTCAGAAAAGCCAAATACTTTTCTAAAATCTCACAGCTAACAGGCATCTGACGTTCAAGTGTCTATGTCTAAGCCATGTATGATGCTGTTTTTTTTTTTTATGTGGGCAAAGGGTTAACTTACAATCAAGAATAGACTGTCTTAGAGGGTAGCAAACAAAAACTTAATATGTTGTGATAAATAATTTTGACGTAAAAAGGAAACTTTGATGGGTCCTATATAACCTATTGTACAGCATAACATCTTCGTGTGTGTGTGTGGGTGGGACTTGGGATGGAATCCAGGGTCTTAACCGCGCTATGCAAGTGTTCTACCATTGAGCTATAACCCCAGTTCAACAGGACTTCTTGACTTTAATACAATCCAAGTAAATAATAGTCATTATGACAAGCTACATAATTTTGTTGTATTTTAAAATGTAATAAAATTATTAAAATATTTGTTGCAGATGAAAATAGCTTTAAAACACATACTTCATCAAATATATTTGTATAGGCATGTGGTGATAGATAATGGTTCAATATATTTAATTTTGGACTTGGAGGATGTCCACTAAACTAGCACATCAAAGAGAATCAAAATACTAAATTGTCTTTGCTCATCTCAGCCATTGTCCATATCCATAAACAGAAATGAACTGTGTGCCAGTATTGCCAGCTTCTAAAATAGTCATTTCCTGATCAAATGTCAGTAAATATTTTAGAATTCTATACAAGTATATAAATATTAGTAGCTTTTGATAGCAGAATGGACACTAGATGCTTAAAAGTTTTTTTTTTTTTCTCCCCAAAGTTTTTGAAATAGAAAAGAAAACTTCCTTCTGTTTGACTTAAATTGGGTTTCCAGATGTCCAGGGTCAAAGGTGGGAAATAAAAGTATCAAGTTTTGGCCTACTCTAAGGAGACAGCATACCCAAACAAGTGAGTGCTTTCCCAGAGGGTGGCCTTTGTAGTTTTATTTTTTTTCTTGCCTCTCCTGCTAAGAGGTCCATATCCCCTCGACTGAATTATGCCATTCTAATTCCACCTTGTAAGTGGCCCAAGTCTCTTATATTTACTCTTTAGCAATGACTGCCGTGTGGACCCTTAAAATACTTGTTATAAATACATAAATTTGGAAAACTTGCTAATTTTCTTCTTTGTGTGTTTGATGTGGTAGGTTCCATTTGGTAACATTTTGATGTTCTTTCTGTCAACTACTAGTCTGAGAGGCAGGGGTAAATGAACAAAAATAGAGATATCATCAACTTGATTTTTCTTTGTGTTCTGTGGAATGGTTGACCTTTCACAATTGCTTTATAGTTAAAGAATATTTTTTGGCTAGCCTTATTTATTGAGAAAATATTCTGGAACTTAAAATTTTACTAGAAAATATATGAAAGGATTCCTTTCAAAGCCTTGAAGTTTGAAGTCAACTTGAAGTGCCATCTTATCAAAAATAAACCTAGAGCATCATTCAAGATTTATTTATTCATCTTGACTGTGAAATACAGTAACTGTATTTCAGTTACTGACTATGTTGTGGCTTAGTAATTCCATCAATAAACGGTAAGCACCTATTGAAATGATGCCGGGCACAGAGCAAGAACCAAAACATTGTTCCCTTCCATTAACTTAAGATCAAGTTGAATGATTGCATGTGCTCTCTTTTTTTCTACAGCTTATTTTAGGGCCTTTTGTGAAAATTTTAAAACAATAGGGCATCGCATGAAAGAGTCTGCAAAGCTGGATGTTTAACCAATACCTGGCAGACCCATAGTGAGGAAGCAACAGGGGACAGTGAAAGAAGAGAGGAAAGACTGGGATTGAGGGAGCAGAAATAACAGCAATAAAATAAATGCATCCAAATTAATCTACGATGAGTAATCAACATGGGAGAACATAACACAGGAAATGTGTTGCAACTCTAACCACAGAAATGCACTTGAGTCTTGTTCTCAGACACTCAGAACTTCCAAGCCAGACGTAGGGACACATGTCTGTACTCCCAGTACTTGGGAGACTGAGACAGGAGGATTGCAGTTTCAAGGCCAGCCTCAGCAACTTAGCAACTTACCGAGACCCTGTTTCAAGATAAAAAAAAATAAATAAATACAAATGGCCAGGGTGGTAGCTCAGAGGTAGAATGCCCCTGGTTCAATCCCCAGGACAATAAATAAATAAGTAAATAAATAAATTAGAAGGAGGAGGAGGAGGAGAAAGAAACTCAGAACTTCCATACTAATAGATGCAAATATGCCCACATCCCAAGGGAGAGTTTTCTGCATGTGTCCTTTTCAATGAGTATTGGGAATTCATAGGTCAGACTTCTGACAAGACCTGCTGGTATCTTTCAAAATCTGTATGTAGCCAAGGATGACCATTCCTTGTTCTAAGAGTTCATTGGACCCAGTATGTATTGTATCTGAGAAACACAAGATTGTTTAGTTGCATTTCCCATTAATACGTGAATAAATAATAAACAGTGCTAATAGTTTATTAACTATTAAATTCTATATATCACCTTCATGTAGAGTTCTATTTTTTAACAATTTAGGGCCTGTGCTTGGATAATATGTCAAACCAATTAAATATAAAGAAATAGTGTTTGTAAAACTATGCAACTTTAAGTACCATGGAAAGCAGTGGTTGAGGAAGAAGCCCAAGAAATCAAATTGCATGGCCATTTAAATCCTGACTATCTCTATTTGGCTAGTAACTTGTCTATGTTACTACTTTCTTACCTGCAAAGACCACATAGATTTATTGTGAGGAATAGAAGATGTGGTATATATAAAGCTCTGAGAACAGGGCCTAACATTTTTCAATTATTATTAACTAGAATGTGAGCTTCATTAGGGCACGGATCCTCTGTCATATTTGTTCACTAATATATTCCAAATATCCAGGAGAGTTATAGAATCAGCCTATGTGTTCATCAACAGATGAATGGATAAAGAAAATGTGACAGATAAGCACCATGGAGTCTTATTCAGCCACAATGAAGAACAAAGCTATGTCATTTGCGGGAAAATGGATGGAACTAGGGACCATAATTTTGAACAAAATAAGTCCACCTTAGAGATAAAAGTATCACATGTTTTCTCTCATATGTGAAAGCTGGAAGATAAAACAGGGAAATAAGGGCTTTCATGAAAGTAGGAGGGAGACCATTAGGACAGAGGAAGGGAATCGGTGGGAGGTAAAGTTGATGAAATTACCTCTTCATGCATGCACCAGTAAGGCACAATGAAAAGCACCATTCTAAATAATTAATGTGCAGCAATAAAAAACTCATAGATTCCAGTTTTAAAGTTTAAGAATGAGTATGCTTCCAAGATATACATCTAAGGGGAAAAAAAGTCACACAGGGTAATATAAGGAAAAAAATGGTGGGAAAATGTATACCAAGCAACTCTAATGATATTTAATGTAATATAGCAATATTGCTTATTAGACAAAGTAGAATTACAGGGGGAAATCATTAATAGGGACAAAAAGGAACATTTCATATCCATAAAGAAAGCAATTTTCAAGAGAATATAATAAATGTGAACTTTTAAGTACCTAATAACTTAGGTTTAAATATATAAAGCAAAATATGACAGATTTTAAGTGAGATTTCATCACATTCAGCGTCAGTGGCAGATTTTAGCACACTATTCTCAGATGTTAACAGAATCAGGTATACACAAAATAGAAAAGTATTATAGAATTTGAACAACATAGTTGAGTTTGATATAATATATAATTTATAATCCTCCTCCCCACACATAAAAACTGCATATCTTGTCAAACCCACATGGAACATTAAAAAAAATTGAATACTTTTTAGGCCAAGGAGTAATCTCAAAAAAGTACCAAAAATAACTACCATGTAAACAACATTAATTGACTACAGTGCAATAAAAATAAATTAAAAATAAGACCAAAGCCGGGCATGGTGGCGCACGCTTGTAATCCCAGTACTTTGGGAGGCGGAGACCGGAGGATCCGGGTTCACGGCCAGCCTCAGCTCTCTCTATCTCTCTCTCTCCCTGTCTCTCTCTCTCTCTCTCTCTCTCTCTCTCTCTCTCTCCTTAGTGAGGCCGTCCGCAACTTTGTGAGACCCGGTTTCAAAATAAAGCATAAAAAATAGGGCCGGGGGCTTAGCGCGGAGGTAGAACGCCCCTGCGTTCAATCCCCGGTACCGCAAAAAAAAAAAAAAAAAATAAGACCAGTTCAAACCTCCCATTTCCTTAATCTTGGAAACATGACACTCTTCTAAACTACTTGAAAATAAATGTATTTACATCTAAAAGCCAGAGAAGTAAAAACCCAATAAACAAAACTCCCAGATAAATCTGAGAAAAATAAAAGGGAAAAGCAAAAATTAATTTAAAATCACACACAATAACTAATACTCAGAAAAGCAGAGTCCTTGAAAAGAATAATGCAATATTAAAATACAGGCAGGTTAATCAGGAAAATAACATCAAAGGCACATAATAAAGAATATTATGATAAAATATGGGTATAACTGCAAATTTAATAAATTTTTAAAAAGCAGTAAAATTATGATGAATTACTTAATGACTAAAAATTGAATAAATACAGTGGGCAGTTTAATAGATAACCATATGTCTGCAAAATTGAATCAAGAAGAAATGGAAACACCAGAGTATGTTAATAATCATCAAATAATTAAATTAGTAGTTATAATTTCCTCCCAAGCAAGGTATTGTAGTCAGACAGGAACAAGTTTTACATATCTTTAATTAAGAGATATCTCTCTAATCAAATCCTTTCTACTGAAAAGTATAAATGAAGGTATCAAAATGGATGGAGATCATTTGTTCAATGACTTAAAGATAATTTTCTGTTGTTGTTCTTTTTATCTCTAATGGTTACTGCTTCAAAGTTTTAGGGAAAAAAATAAGACATAGAATATGATAGTGAAGTGACTCTCCTTATTCATCGTGGATTCTTGAAATAAGCCACCAGCATGAACTATGGAAATGTAGCTCAGATCTAAGAACTCTATCTTTCAACTCCTCCATCTCCCTCTTTAATGACACAGAGACTTGGTCTTTCCACAGGATTCCCTCTGAAAAGGAAAATGCTTCACTCTCTAATTATAGATCTAATTCCAAAAAGTCATCTATGTCTCTTTGCTATGAATTTCCAATCTTAACCATACACTTTTCCACTCATACTTGATAGAGAAAATAGACGACACCGTATTTAAATATCTGTGACCACCCTCCCTTCAACCTCTAATAGCACACATAACAATATCAAGAAGCAAATTCTTTATCCCTTTTGTGTGTATGTGTGTATGTGGTGTGTGTGTGTGTGTGTGTGTGTGTGTGTGTGTGTGTGTGCTTTACTGGGGATTGAATCCAGGGGATTCTACCTCCAAACTATACCTCCATCCCTATTTTATTTTTATTTTGAAACAGGGTCTCACTAGGTTGATGAGAATCTCACTACTTGCTGAGGCTGTCCTCGAACCTGTGATCCTTCTGTCTCAGCCTCCCAAGGACTGGGATTACAGGCATGCACCACCATGCCCAGCTTTTATCCCCCCCCCTTTTTTTTCCAATGACTGACTCATATTCAGGTCCATGGTATTATAATATCCATTATGTTTTTCTCCGTATCTTTAATTTCTTTCTTCTGAGCCTTTTCTCATCCTCTACCATGGATCAGAAACAAAACAAGGTTAAGATACCTCTATTGGGTTTCTTTTGCTGCACAGTTAATTGCCACAAACTCAGCAGCTTAAAAAAAAAACACAGAATCATTATTTTACCATCGGTGTGTGTCAGGAGATCCACAAAGCATGGGCAGGTTATCTGCTCAGCATCTTCCGTGACTCAGATCAAGGTGTTAGCCAGGACTGCCACTTCATCTGAGGCCCAGGCACCTCTTCCTAGCTTATTCAGGTTGTTGGCAACATTTCTTTTTTCAAGGTTGTAGGACTGAGGTCCCTGTTTTCTTGCTGGCTGATGATGGGGTGCTATTCCTAGAGGCTGCCTCAAGGTCCTGGCTATTAGGGTTAGGTTCTAGAATTTCCCCCAATAGAGCATGGTTCTATCTATAATAGAGCATGGCTCTGTCAAGTA
This sequence comes from Glis glis, assembly GCA_004027185.1. NCBI lineage: Eukaryota > Metazoa > Chordata > Mammalia > Rodentia > Gliridae > Glis > Glis glis. Next base: position 49,964 of record PVJS01009476.1, read on the forward strand.
TGAGTGGGAAAGTGTATGGTTAGGACTGGAAATTCATAGCAAAGAGACAGATGACTTTTTGGAATTAGGTTTATAATGATAGAGTGAAACATTTTCCTTTTCAGAGGGAATCCTGTGGAAAAGCATGGCACAAAGTTCAGAGGTGAGAGTTTTAGGCAATGATTGGATCATGAGAGATCACTGATAGCTGCATGGACTACTGGGAGGTAGAACCTAGTTGGAGGAAGTAGGTCACTGTGGGCAGGTTTTGGAAGGATTTGGCTTCTTGCCAGGTCATTCCTTTTCCTTCTCCTCCTCCTCCTCCTCCTCCT
>PVJS01009477.1:0-25350 GCA_004027185.1 Glis glis
ACCCCAATTAGAATGGCAATCATTAAAAACACAAACAATAACAAATGCTGGTGAGGATGTGGAGAAATGGGAACTCTAATACACTGTTGGTGGGATTGCAAATTACTGCAACCACTTTGGAAAACAGTGTGGAGGATTCTCAGAAGACTGGGAATGAACCTACCATATGACTCAGCAATACCACTTCTAGGTATCTACCCAAAAGAATGGAAACCAAATTAGCAGACTAATGCATGCATATCTATATTTATAGTTGCATAATTCACAATTGCCAAACTATGGAACCAGCCAAGATGTCCATCAACAGAAGAATGGATTACAAAACTATGGGGTATGTACACAATGGAATTTTACGCAGCCATAAAGAAGAACAAAATGACGTCATTTGCAGGGAAATAGATGGAATTAGAGAACATTATGCTTAGTGAGATTAGTCAGTCACAAAAAGTGTAAAATCTGATGCTCTCCCTAATATGTGGAAGATAGGGAGAATAGGGCATAGGAAGGACTCCAGACAAAGATGGAGAAAACATTAGATGAGTAAAGAAGGCAACCTAACTGAGGGAGATGGGTGTGGGAAAGAGGGAAACACCCTAATGCACAGGATGTACATACACGAATTTATCAAAGTCAACTACTATGCTGAGCATGGGAAGGAGGGTAGGGGGAAGAAATGGGGGTGGGAATTGGGGGAGGGCTAATTGACTGATGTGTGCATGTATACTTCTACTACCCTGAAACCCATCAAGAGGTATGATTATAATGCACCAATTAAAAAAAAAGACAAAATAGACTGGGGAATACTGCTAAGGTTAGGCGTCATCAACGCTTCTTCAATTGAAAATAAAGATATGGTCCCTTGGTTCAAAAATCATTAGGGGATTCAAGATGCTATAGCAGAGCTTTAAGCCAATTGAGCAGTCCTTCTAAGTGGGGTCCTATGTAATTGCACAGGTCTCACACCCAAGCAGTTGCCCCAGATCATGAAGATTTGTTGAAGATGAATATGAGGCTGTTGTGTAAAATGTGTGGAATGTGTGTTGGGGGGTGTATGTTGGGACATGGTGGGAGGCCACTGCAATAATCCAGGAAGGTGGAGGTGAGGAGACACTTGGCTGAAATAGTTTCATGGGAATGCAAAAGGAGGAAAAAAGCAAACCTAACTGATGATACGTGCTCAGAGTCAAGGAAGCTTCTGGGTCTTTCCAGACTTCTCGGTGCAGGGAGAAGCATCAGGGGAGTCCTTGAGGGATCAAGGAGCATCCGTGCGTCATTGACGTTGTGCTTTAGCTGTATCAGGCAGCAATGATTAGAATTCAACAGAGATGGGAGTGAACACAGGCATTTCATTCCACAAAGGAGCAGCATGTGGACAGCAGATTCTTTGCCAACAACCCTTTGACGTTGGTGAGGGAGATGGATAGAAGGCATGGGAGAGAGGTCAAACCTCAGATACCTCTGGGGCCTGGAGGGGACATGAGCCTGTGAGGACGAGGAGCAATTGAGGCTGTTGCAAACACCTAGCCGTGCGAAGGCGATGGCCACTGTGCTGCTTCAGCCCATCATGGCCATGTGAGAACACAAGGGCTGGGAGCCAGAGCTGGGGACTTTCAGAGAGAAGTCAGAGATCAAGAACTGTGAAATATTTTCTAATTTTTAAGTATTGAAAACTATTGCAATTTTTCAAGAAAATAAATACTGAGCCAAATAAAACACACCCATAGAGCAGATCTGGTTCATGGGACTGAGCTAGCAACTTCCATATATACACAGTGAGTTGAGCGGGAGTTGGATTCAAATCCTGCTTCTGCCCCTACTCGCTGTGGGCCTCACACCAAGCCCTTCTAAGCCCCACTTTTTCACATAATGGGGATAATTTTAGTATCTACCTTTCGGGGTGATGGTGAGGATTAAATAGTGTCTTTAAGGTAAAGTACAAAAGCTGGAGCCTGCCATATAAAAGCTAAATGGATATTGGCTGTTAACAGTTCTTCAGTACTACTACATACCAGGATTTTGCCATACACTTTATATATTTTACTTTATTTTATACTCATGGCCACCCTGTCAAGTAGATTTTATTACACCTTCTAACCAGTTTCCCTAAGGTGGGTTAGAAATGAGGGTTCAGAGATATAAGACCACTTGCTTCAAATCACAGTCTCCAAGAGTAAGAATTCATATTTTATTACGTCTGCCTCCAAAGATGGTGTGTGTGTGTGTGTGTGTGTGTGTGTGTGTGTGTGTGTGTGTGTTATTAGGGATTGAACCCAGGGACATTCTTTCTCTGAGCTACACCCCCAGCCCTATTTTATTTTATATTTTGAAACAGGGTCTTACTAAGTTGCTGAGGATCTCGCTAAATTCCCATGCACTGGCCTCAAATCTGTGATCTTCCTGTCTCAGCCTCCCAACTACAATGATTACAGGTATTTGCCACAGTGCCCAGCTCAAAGGTGGTGTTTTTTAAACAACTTCTCCTACCTTGTCAGGCACTAATATTTTCTTTCAGAGGCTTCTAGAAAGAATGTTCCAGCAAACAGTATTTTTCAAAGAAAAATTATATAACAAAGCAAATTTCAAAAGGAGAAAAAAAAGACTTTTTTTCCTCTCATACTCAAATACACACACTGACATATATACATGTCCTTTCAAAACAAATGTATTAAAAGTGCCAGGACATTTTCCCCATTTGATGGACCGTTAAATAACATTGTTTATACACCTTATCCTTTGTGTTTTTTTTTCAGTTCCACGGGACAATTATTGCATTCCTATTCTGCCTCAAAGGTGAAGAAGTTGACAGTATAATGAATATGGGATTCGACATAGGCCCTAAGGCAAGACATTAACTGGGGGGACCCTACTGCCTTTACTGATAGACCACCTCCCTTGGGTCCGCTCAGGAATGGTGACAGGTGTCAGAGCCAAGCACAGGGCCCCAAGGCCTCTGTGCCCTGAGAGGCAATTAGATGTTTGCTCAGCAGCGTACGCTTCATGTATACCCTCCTGTGCTGCAAATTGATCATCTCGTCTCCTTCTCCTGGGGGTTAGACTCTGGAGCTGTCTACATAAAATCACCCAGCACTCAGCATTTCCTTCCTTCCTTCCTTCCTTCCTTCCTTCCTTCCTTCCTTCCTTCCTTCCTTCCCTCCCTCCCTCCCTCCCTCCCTCCCTCCCTCCCTTCTTTCTGTTTGTCTGTCTTTCTTTTCTTTTCTTTTCTTTTCTTTTCTTTTCTTTTCTTTTCTTTTCTTTTCTCTTTTCTTTCTTTTCTTTCAGTGTATTGTAACTCTATATCATAATGAGGTTCACCATGATAGAAACATACATGCACGGGTCCCACACCACTCCTTTGCCCTCCCTGTACATAATAGTGAAATTGGTATTGATAACTTTATATGTGAACATAGCATTATTCGAATTGCTTCCTTCAGTAATTCTCCCCTTTACCTCCCCACCACCCTCCCCCAACCCCCTTCTGCTATGCTACTAGCATTTCCTTTCTTAAACTAACAAAAAGGGGAAAAAAGACTTGTAGTGCTGATGAGCCTGAAATTAGCAAGAATTTTAACTTGTTCCTGGAACAAATTCTAAGGCATTCAAATTATGAGTGGAATTGGGGTAGGGGTGGGGGAGGAGCCAGCTGGGCAAGCCGGCATGATGAAATTCATGGCAAGCAGCTCTGTTTGATTCTTTTGACGATGGCCAAGCCCATGGGCTGACAGCACGATGTTCTCAGTAACAGCCTCGACAATAACATGAGTTGTTTCTCTTCCAAAGCTGACGCGGGCGTCTCAGCCTGCAAAGTGGAGCTTTCTTCTGAACCTGTGAAACGGGAGGGCTGATTTCATACTCCAGAATGGGAAACAAAGGCATTAAGCAGAGCAGATTCAGATGGAAATATCATAGAGCAATCACATTTGCCTAAACAAGACACATCTCATTTTGGAAGAATTTCTCTTTCATTTTTTCGTGAGTAGGATTTCAGAGGAAGATGTTCCTCTTTCCTAACTAGCAGATTGAAACTGACTCTCACCTTGGTCCAAGGGCCACAATTCCTGTAATGCATAGCAGAAAGTAAGTCTTAAAGCTTGACCCCCAGCCTGCTGATATTTTTAGGCCTAGGGCTCATATCTGCCTAAATAGTTTATTTTCTTCACCCTTTTCTGAATTCTTTCAGAGACTTGGGAAGTAAGCCTCAGCTTTCTCAAAGGGCAAGCTGGAAGTTAATAAGGCATTTAGGCCATTAAGAGAAATGATGGTAGCAGTTAGCTAGCAGCTAATAATGATCGTGAGTGTTTGCCAATCACTTGAGCTACAAGAAATGCTCCAGAGTAAAAGTAAGCGAGGGTTCTCTTGCTTTCTCCATCAGTAAAAAGCAGGGAGGAAGCTCGGCTCTGGCCGAAGTTGTGCTCTAATACTGCAGGAAAACAATGAATCACCAAAAGATGTGATCGCTGAATCTGCGGTTGAGTGTGAGAGCAAGGTATGCATGGTTGCACTTTGGCCCTCACAGAGAAAGACAGGCACAGATTCCAAGGCATGCGCCAGGCACGTCCACTTCCAATAGTTTCAGCTCAAATTGCACCTGCCAATATAAATTATATTAAAGGTTGAGCAGGTTCTTGGGCTGGCAAACCATAGCCCACTTGCCTTTTCAGACAGTGTTGGATTTGTCCACCCTTTATAACCTTGTTTCTATGGGCAGATGTACTGATCCCCATGGTTCTCATAGCAAATCCCAGAGGCTCCTTGGCACCATCCTGCTGGAGAGAATGTTCTGTTCTCTCTCCTATATTTATCTTGCTTTCTTAAAATTTCCAGTGGGGGTGAGAAGATAGTATCTGGCCAATGACAGGAGAAGTGAGTGGTAAGTGTTTGGAGTGGAGGTAGAAAAGCTGGGGGGCCTCCAAGACAGTCAGGGAATAGCTCAGCTAGCCGGGCGTGGTGGCGCACACTTGTAATTCCAGTACTTGGGAGGCTGAGACCAGAGGATCCCGGTTTGTGGCCAGCCTCAGCTACTTAGTGAGGCCCTCCGCAACTTAGTGAGACCCTGTTTCAATATAAAGAATAAAAAATAGGGCTGGGGTGTAGCCCGGAGGTAGAATGCCCCTGGGTTCAATCCCTGGTACCGCAAAATAAATAAAAAAATATAGAAAGGGATGGAAATCTTTGTCATCATTTGCTGTGTGGTCTTAGGCAACACCTTCTTGGTGAGTGCCTCAGCCTGAGGGACTCTTGAAAGCTCAGTTTTCTCATCTGGAAAATAGAGCAACAATTGTAAATGAAGCTTCCCTCAGGAACTTCTTGTAAAGATAAATAGATAAGGCACAAAGTGACATCGTTGGCATTTAGAAAATATTGAACCTGGATCTGGTAGAGAAAGAGGCAATGTGTACAAAGTCATCAACAGGTACCAATACGCTGAGTGCAAACTATGTATATTCAGGCTGAGAGACAGGTGTGGAATAGCCTGGGCACAAGGTAGTTTGGGGGCAACAGATAAAGCTATCCAGGTAGGCTCTGGGAAACTTCCATGTGGACTACCCTCTACAGGGCATGTCCCTGAGCACAGCCAGGCTTGGAGGTCATTCATGATGATTTGGGTTTGCTCAGTGCTTCCATATGGGGCTCCTGGCTCTACTTCTGGGGGGGGGTATTAAGCTCCACTTATCTAGGATTACAAAATTGGCAAGTAAAAATACAGGATTCTCCATTAACTTTTAATTTCAAGTAAACAAGTAATTGTTCAGTATCAATATGTCCTATGCCATATTTGGGATGTACTTTTACTAAAAAAAAATCTACTGCTATCTGAAATTGCAATGTAATGGAGTATCCTGTTTTGTATTTAGCAACCCTACTCCTGTTTTCCCAATATCTAAGGAGCTAAGGATAAAACTCAGTAGGATGTCCCACCCTGGCATCTTGGGAATGAGGAACTATTTGGATGGCTAGACCAGCTCAGGCAAACTGATAAGGATGGTGCAGAGGGACTCAAAGGATTTCTGTTGTCAAGAAAGACCTGTCAGCCCCACTCTCCTTTTGGAATCAGGAACCCGCCTTACATGAACACCAAGACTGGTGCTCTGGACTGTGGTAGCTTTGAGACGTTAGCCCCAGAGAGAGACGCTGCCTGCCCTGCCTAAGGACCCAAATGAAATAGAAAGTGACTAGTCAGTCCTCCGTCTCAGAATCAGGACTCACAGCATCAAGCCCATCACTCCCTTAATCCTGCCCTTTTCATGTTTCCCTGATGGACACTCTTAGTCTACACTCAGGGACCATTCATTGCTCCTGCTCTATGGGGATGGAACTCCGTGAATTCTTAGCATAACAACATGGCTTAAAGATAAAGAAAAAAGAACTTTGAAAATATAAAAATAATGGTAACATGGACAGAAGTCTGGAGGGAGACGACCATAGGGGAAGTGTAAAAACACTAATTTCTAAATCTTATATAGTGAAGAATACATGAATGCTGTCTAAAGATGATGAAACAAGACTCAAGCATATAATTTAGCATTGTATACAAAGCCAATAGAAAAACTTAAAAAGAATAACAAGACTAACTAAGCCCAAGAAATGGCCAGCAGTGTAAGAAAGTCAGAGGGTAAGGGGGAGTCCTTCTTCATCTTTTAGAGTGGCAAACAAACAAACAAAAACAAAACTGTAAAATGTTTACAAATAAAAAATATAAGAGTATGAATTAGCTTTTGATAGGCTATATATACTGAGCCAATAAACAATGTCCACATATTAAAACAATAGCTTACCATTATTATTATTATTATTATTTTGCCTAGGTCTGTGGTTGTGGGAGCCAGCCTCTGATATGTCCCCTGTGACCCTTGCTTCTGCAAGTGGGTACCCTTGTGTTGTCCCCTCCCACATGATACCAGAGTGACCACTATGGAAATGGAATGACAAAGCCCTCTGAGAGGAAGCAGCCTCCATGTTTGGTACATGCTACCTCTGTCTTTTCTTGGATCACATGCCTTGGAGGGAGCCAGTTCGCAGGTTGAATAGCTGTTCCATATTGCTCAGTTGCTGAGGCTGTCCTTGAACCTGCAGTCTTCCTATCTCAGCCTCCCAAGTACTGGGATTACAGGAGTGCACCACTGTATTAGGTTTAGAAATAACAAAATGATAATTTTCAAATGTTAAAACTTTGCTCTCTGAAAATATTTCAAACCACATATCTAACAAAGAGTTGATATCTGAATATACAAAGAATTCTGAAAGCTGAACAGTGGAAAAATCAACAACCCCATCAGAAAATGTGTAAAAGATGTAAAGAGACATTTCAGTGAGAATATACACAGGCAATAAGCACATAAAAATATGCCCAACATCAATAGCCATTAGGGAAATACAAATTAAAACAACATGAAAATATCACTATGCACCTATCTGAATGACTAAAATAAAAATTAGTGACAACATCAAAGGGTGAATGGTTGAGCAAACTATGATACATTCAAACCAGTCATAAAGAGGAAAAACTATTGGTACATGCAACAACCTAGATGAGTAGTCACAGTACTGTGCTGAGTGAAAACAAAACAAAACAAAGCATAAAACCAAAAGGTTACACACTATGTGATTCCATTTATGTAACATTCTTGAAATGACAAAGTTATGGAAAGGGAGAATAATCAGTGGTTCCCAGGGTCGCAGACTGGGGGAGAGGCAAGAAGAGAAGTGGGTTGACGATACAGAGGCAACAAGCAGACAGGCCAGGAGCCTAGTTGTGATTTGCTATTGTTCTAGAAGATGTTACCATTGGAGGAAATAGATAAAATAGATAGATCTGTTGATATTATTTCCTACAATTGCGTGTGAATTTATAGTTGTCTCCAAACAAACTTCAAAAACCATGTCTTTATTACTTTTAAAATTAAGATAAAAATAATCAATCTGGAAAATACATTTAACATCTATTACAATGGATTAATAATATATTTATAACATCTTTTGTAATAATTAAGAATAAAAAACTGGCTGGATGTGGTGGTGCATGCCTGTAAATCCCAGTACCTGGGAGGCTGAGACAGGAAGATCACAGGTTCAAGGCCAGCCTCAGCAACTTAGGAAAAATATTTTGAAACAAAATAAAAAATAAAAAGGGATGTAGCTGGGAGGTAGGAAGTCCCTGAATTTAATCCCCAGTACTAGACGAAAACGACAAGGAAGAAGAAGGAAGAGGAGGAGGGGGGGGGGGAGAAGCAGCAGCAGTTGCTCAATAGAAAAATAAGTAGAAGATACAAACAAGTAATTCTCAAACTAAGAAATGCAAATGGCCAGAAAATAGTGTGACCATGAGCCAATTTGCTTCCCCTCCATTTAATGCCCCTTTCATTATTAAAGAACTCTAGATTGGACAATGTTATGCTATCATCTTACTTATAAACTGATAAAAAGACATTTCTCTTCATTGGTAGTGAAGAAAGTAATTGTTTTTCTTCTATCCACTTATTAAAGAATAAAGGTTTGCTTGTGTTCATTGTTGGGAAAGGTATGTTCTTATGTTCTTCTGAGAGTATAAATTGACTCACCTTTCCTGAAAGGTAATTTATCAATACATATTTTAAATCTTTAAAAACTATATCTTCAAAAATAGCAATCCCACTTCTAGAAACTTAGGCAAATATACAAAGATAAATCTTCAAGGATTTTTACTGAATTGTTTCATAAACATTGACAACAAACCAAATAGCAATGTCTATTAATTAGGAATTAGGGATCGAATGTTAACGTAAATAATGGTACATACATTCATGTGTTTTTGATAAAATAAGATGAAACCACTATATACACATAAGTACATACATACATATTACAAGATACTAATATTACCATATCTTGGTAAGTAGGACACTTGATAATTCTTATTTTCTGCTTTATACTAATCTGTTTTTAAATGATTTTTAGAAGTTATACCCTATTTGTATAATCATAATACAGCAAATACATTTTAAAGGGACCCTGAGAAAACTATACCTGGAAGATCAAGGTCACCTCAAGGAGAGGGAGTGAAACAAGGGAAATGGAATGTTCCTTAGGAAAGTGTCCTGGAGAAGATGCGGGTGTTAATTCCAGCATAAGAATATCCTGAGGGCTCTGCCCAGCCAGTCTGAAAAATACGGTAACCTTGCTACTCTGTTTCTACAGTGGCCACATTCAAATTAGAATATATGAGATAGATATTTTATAAACTAAAAAGTATTATGAAAACATTGGTTTATCGTGCTTATTTAAAGTAGCCTCTGTGTGCGGCAGAGATGGGATGTAAGGTCAGCACTGGAACACTGATGAGCCGATGGATCCCAGCTGCCTAGGAACAGGGCATGGACTCCGGCCTCAGTTCACACTCGGCTCTTTGTCCTTCCTTGGGATCCACACTGAGATGTCACTCGGTACAGTGCCAAGAGCAAAGGTCTGGGCAACATAAGAGATGGGTTCAGACGGACTCATTCGTAACCTTAGAAAACACAGGCAAATTGCTATAATTCTCAGAGCTGCTTCATCCACTTACCAGTGAGGAAAATAATAATCCCCGCATGCATAGCAGGAGTGTTCTGAAGATTTGATGACACGGGGCCTGTGGAAAGGCTTTGTAAATGCGATGTCCTGCAGAGCTTGGTTATGATTATTACAGAGACAGGATCCATGCTAGCAAGAAGGAGGACATTCCAATCTGAACCCAGAGCAACCACCTTATAGTTACACAAATGGACAAACTACTTAAACTCTAACCTTTTCTTACATCATCTACAAAATAAATATCATAACTATCTCCTAGTGTTTTTTGTGAGAATTTAAATGAGATAGCGAGGTAGGGAAGAAAACACATTTATTGAGCCTCTGCTATGTAGCAGACACAAACTAGGTGTTCTATAGCAAATAAACAAATTAAAGCCTATTTTCCTCCAAATTACCCTTTGATATAAAGGGTTTGGCCTTTATATTCAAGTCCTTACAATATTTGTCATGAGGGTTTGTTCTCTGTAACTTTATTTTCGAACAATAAAGCGTCATTTGGCGCTAGACCAAAATGACTCTACAGAAATTTATTTTGGGCATTTAGAGGTTGTCTGAGATGGGGGTTGGAGCACCAGATCAGGAAGCAATGCTCCAGGGTGGTTAGGGCCTGAGTCATGGATCTGCAGAGGGGGTTACCAAGAACATTCTATGTCTTCCGTGAAACAATTTCTTTGGTAAGATGAAGAGTGTCAAGACTGGTGATTGGTTAGGATTATTGAACAGGTTTCACTCTCCTCTATGAACAAAGCCTAAGAAGGTGGCAGGTGGAGGCACACCATCAGCCCTGGGTAATTCTGTCCCCTCCTTCACAAAGGACCCTGTTGCCTCGTCTGACCCAGAACTGCCCCGCCTTTCTAAGAAAATCAAGATATCTCAAATCTTTCATGCACATGACACTTGTGGGACTGCCTGGCCAAGGTGGCTCTTCCCCAGGCTGCTGATCAAGTTGAATGACCATTTTGGGTCTTCCTTGCCAATACAAATCTGTATGTCTGGTGGGGCTCAGTTTAACATTTTTCAGGTCATGGGAGAGGGAATTTACAGTTCTCCACGTGCCTCCAACCTCAAGAGGCTATCAATAGTCACCAAAAGAAACTGATATTTTCTGAATGGCTAAATTTGCTTCTTAAGTCAAAAGGCAACATTTGGCTGGGGTGTAGCTCAGTGGTAGAGTCTAGCATGTGTGGAGCCCTGGGTTCCATCCCCAGCACTGCAGAAGAGAAAGGAGAGGAGAGGAAGAGGAAGAGGAAGAGGAAGAGGAAGAGAAGAGTAAGGAAGGAAGGGAAACATCCGTTTTTCCCAAGGACTATACCCTCCTTTAAACATAGGAACCATGACTTTTTTATTAACCTCTTTCAAATATAGAAGCCTAGTATAGTGCTTCATACAAAAGTGCATATAGGAAGCTGATATTAAGTAATAAATGTGTGGAATTTGGAGTAAAACTTCCTGTGTTCAAATCCCAGCTCTTGCATACAATAAGAAATTCCAGGGAAGTTCACTATACTTAGTTTTCTCCTCTGTGAAATGGGCATGGCAACAACGGTAACCACTTTACAGGGTTTGTGTGCAGATTAAGTTAATAGATATGAAGAGCTCAGAACAGAACTTGACCTTCAATAAATGTTAGCTATTCTCATTAAGTAGGTGTAAAATGTTTGTTATGTAAATTAATAGTAGTAGTACAGGGTTCTGGTGATTGCACAAGAGCTCTGTTCAGGCCAGATATTATTGTGCAATTAGTTGTCATAAATCTGCTCCCATTTCCAGGAAAGGTATCTGTGTGAACATATCCTACTGCATCCCATACTATGCCATGCTTGGCAGGGGTAGAGGCTATCCACGCAGCCTGCCTGTTTCTGGTTTTTGCTTCTTGGCACAAACCAGCAGAATGCTCTCTGAGAAGGCCACCTGGGATCCTGTCCCAACTCATTCCTGATGGGTCCTCCTTTTTTCACACTGAGTGACCTTCCCATCAGGATGACAACGATGACAATTGGTAGACATTCTCCTTTATTCCATTGCATCTCCTTACTTTACAAACCTCTTCCCAGCTCTGCTACGTGATTCCCAGAGGGCAAACTGGAATGAGAACAGGGTACTTGTCAACTCTTGGAAAATAATGGGTTTTCCCATCAGGGTTGGGTTTGGCAATTGTTCTGTGGTTAAGCTAACATGTGTAGTGCTTGTATTGTTTGCAGCAGTGTATGGGTTTCCACACATATGCCCCGAGGCATTAGCACATGCATACAGATCCACACGAGGTGGTGCACACCACACATGTTCACATACACATTCTCTTTTCCACACAATTCTCAAATTTATCCTGAAGAGATCTGGCATGGGGAGAGGGGTTTGGGGGAGAAGACATGTTTAATTCACATTTGTTTTAAAGAACAGGCCCCTACACAGATGTGAATTCTTGCCTGGGAAGGCACCGACAGGGATGGCTTACTCTAAATACAGCCTTGCAGGCCTCATCCTCTCACACTGATCAATCATCTACCCTGCCAGGCTCACAATGTAGTGCTGATGAGCATAGTTATATGGAAAGGAACATTCCAGAACATTCCAGACTGAGAACTGAGATTCTATCTTCTCAGGACTGTATTATTTATTTTTGTTGCTGCTTGTTTCAGGAGACTGGACTCCTGAGACCCCTGAGTATTTGGAGGCTGCTGCCTTCCATTATCCTTGAGGCGGTCCAACTTACTAGGCAATTCCCAGGACTCAGTTCATACCAAACGCTGTAACAGGGTGGCTTGTCTTGCATGCCAAGAGAGCAAACAGGAGCATGGGGGTCTTCACGATGGTGACAACGTGGCTCTTGCCCTCACACAAAAGGAGGTTTTTAATAGTATCTATGGCCACCTAGGCATGTCTCTATAAATAGAACTTTCCAGAAAAAAAACTTCCTAGAAATTTTTATTATCACCCTAAATGGTGTTGACTGACAGGGAGAGGGAAGACTATATTAGCTTTGCTCCCGGAAGTCAAGGGCATGGCTGCTGAATGAGACAAGTGCCATGTTAATGAGGTGGAGGAGGTAAACTCCCCACCAGAGAGCAAGGAGGAATAAGCACTATTTAAGAGGAGGACTCTTTCACCTGGCACCTGTACCACACCCCTGCCCTGCTAATTATGCACTAGCTTTGGCAAAGAGAGTAGATAATGCACGTAAGACAGACATGTTTGTGTTCTTGTTGTCAAGGAGACCGGGATCTGTTTGCTTAGCTCAAAGCACAGGCAAACTTAGCACATCCAGCATTTAGATTTCTGGACTTTTGCCAAATCTCTGCATCTCTTGCCCCAAAGCTATGTTGAGTTTATTGATTTGTGACATGTCCTCTTCTTTCCATATTTCTCTTATCTCTGCCACCCCCTCTGCCTGTGAAATTGATGACATAAATGAAATCCCTGTGGCAAGAGTGTCAGACTGCTGGAGCCCCTGCCCAGTGTTGGCTAGCCCCTAGAATGATAAATAGGACCAGGCGAAGAACATACCCATGCCCAGCACCCAGTACCCACTCCTGGGGACTGTGAGGACAGCAGAGACTCCCTCAGCCCAGGGTGTTTTAGAGCTCAGTTCTGGGATGACTGGGTTTATCTAGCAGGATGGAGGGGGAAGTCAGGTGAATCTTGCCAGCTGTTCTGCTTTTCTAGGGAGGAGCTTTTGTGGAGCCTGTGTCCCCTTACTCAATTGGCCAATCATCACGGAGCCACAACTGGACTATGTGCAATGTTCCCCATGCTACGTTAGCCCAAACACAAACGAGACTGATGACTCCTGGGACCAGATTTTGCTTGCTCAGTGGCATCCCCCAGGGAGGCTCACTCCTTTCACAGTCTGAGCCCTGTCTTATGTTTCTGAGAGCTTCAGGCCTGAGTCTCCTAACACTTCGTGGTGAGCTCAGCTTTCTGAAAACAGCCTCCTGTCTTAGTGATCTGCTTTCTTGGGGTCCCACACAAAGTTGATTGGATGACTCAAGTTTAGCAGATCAAGTTTGAGTCACATATATAACATATATAACCTTTGCTCTTCAGGACACACCCATCCACCCCCAGAATGGATAGTTTGGGTGGAGTCCCACAAAAGCAATGCCTTTCACTCCCACTGTTCTCCTCTGGGCTCTGAGCTCCTGGAGCAGGCTCACCATCCCTCCTTTCTGTCTGCCTTTTCTTATCTTCTTCTCCATTACAGTTCTCCAGGTGAGAAGGCAAAGTCCAAGAAAGCCCCTGAGGAGAGGGGAGGCATGGAAAGAGCCAAGGGTGAGATGATTGGAGCTGTGGAAGGGGAGGTGAACATCCTACATGATTCCATAGCAACCCAGGCTTGTCTCCCAATCGCCTGCCACCCTTACAGTGCCTTGTAATTGTTCTTTCAGCCATCTCTCACTTATCTATGGGCTTCAGAGACTGAAGCTTTAGTCTCTGTATCCCCAGAACCCAGCTCATTTTCTGTTCCTGATACATGACAAGTGCTCAAAGCAGAGAAGAATGGCTCAGACAAAATCTGGAGGTGACATGGGGCAATTGTGATCTGGGGCAGTAAACAAAATTGCTTGACTTAAATGATAGAGGTATGTTGGAAAGTGACTCTTGTAAGGGAGGGCGATGCCTTGACAGATCAAGTGCTTAAGTTCTACTCGACTGTAAGTCAGAAGCCAAGTTGATCCTTGAGTGTGTTTCCAGCAACATGGCTTGAAAATTGGTCTTGAGACATCGTGTGTGGGCAAGGAGGGGAGAGGAGGAAGGAGGCCATGAGCTGAGGGACTCACTGAGCTGGTTCTGGAGGTAGTCAGCATGTGATGGGGGGGGTGTTGGAGGAGCATTTATGAGAATAATGGGGAGCTGAGGAGGAGAGTGGATGAACAGAAATTAAGTCTGGACTCTATGAAAGAGCTATAGAATGGATTTGTTCACTTGCATCTCTGTCCTTTTATTCATAAATTCACTCATGCTTTATTCATCACTGGGGTATGCAAGTGTCCAGGCTAAGTGTTCTTCTCTACTGGCTGTTGGTGGCAGCTGGAGGGGACGCTATAGTCAGAGAGTCACCATGCAGCAGAGTGAGGACTCCAGATTCCACTTGTACTGGCTCCTGTCCCCATTCTGCCTGTGTAGTTCTTGGCAATTTATTTAACCTCTCTAAACCTCACTCTTCTCATGGAACAATGACCAACCACCTAGGGTTATCTTGAGGACTGCCCGAGATAACACACCAAGCTATCAAAGGCTGGCTATCATATGATAAATGAATATTTCTTAAGCACGTGCCTATGTGTTAGGCATTGCAAAGATATTAGAAAACCAAGACAAATAAGACCTTATCTCCTCCTCCAGCACCCCAAAGACAACTTTTGGGGTAGGGGAATTTGTAAACTATGATGTGTAATCTAATATGGTAAATGATCTAATAGAAGGATGATATGAGTGTCACAGAATTCAAAGGACTTAACAGAGCTTGAAGAGTTCAGGGAGATGAGGAAATGGTAATTAAACTGGGTTTTAAAAAGGAGTAGAAATTTGGAAAGTGAGAGAAGGAAAAGGAATAAGAAAAAAGACTTTTTAGGAAAAGGAATGGCATGCATAAAAGGACAAAGGAGAAGGACACACTCCCCTTGCAGGGTTATGGTGAATGAACTGAGGCCTACTGGGTACACAGTAAGCCTTAAGCTGACACACAAGTGTTCTCCCCTCCTCAGCCAGTTTCCAGCTATGTCATCTTTAGACCATGTGCAGCTCCAACCAAGAAAATGGAGCAATGTCTCAAAAACGAGAAAGGAGAAAGTGAGCAGGGGTGCTAAGACCCAGGTTTTCATAACCATGGTTAATGAGTAACAGAAGAGAGATCAAAGTAAGTGGGTACGCAGACGGCTACAAGGGTCACTCAGGGCCAGAGGGGCACAAATGAGAGGGTTCGTGTCACATACGCTGAGAAAGGAAAAGTCTCAAGAGGAGTGTGTGTGTGGTCAGTTAAGTCGAATGTAATGAGAGGTCGGAAACAAGAATGCTGCTAGGATTGTTCCAGCAGCCACCAGTGTCCTTCTCAGAGGTGTCTATAACACTGGTGGCCTCTGGGCAGGCTGGCTTGCTCATGTCTACCACAGCTCAGACAACATTTATTCTCCCCCTGGCATTCCCACCTGTTTTCTGCATCGCCAGCCGACCAGAGCACAGTGTCAGTAGATCCCAGAGAGGAAAGAGAAAGAGGGACCCAGCTCCACCTGAAGCCACCCCACAGACCAAGCTCCCTGGACACCCCTCCGCAGCCTGAGCCTTCTGGTGAGAAAGGACTTTATTCAGGAAAACCTGCTATCATGAAGGACAGCTGCCCACTCTCATGAAAGAAAGCTGTCCAGGCCCCAGATTTGGTCACAGGGAGGACTCTGGAAAGAGAGAAGTAAAGCAAAACAATGTCTGCAGCGAGATTGGCCTTCACACTACCTGGTGGTGCAATTCTCCTCAGAGGGGACTGTAAAGAACTCAGACCTCAAATGTTTAATGACAAATATACTCCGTTGTCAGGATAAAGTCCTGCAAAACCAGGTCATTCACAAATGCACTGGGAACTAGTGAGAACACACGAAACCCCTACACTGTCCATTCATTCTGGCGCCTGTAATGAAACTCCAGGGGCTTATGGTCCCGACACTCTCCAGGTGTACAGGTCCACTGTGGCTGAACTCTAATCTCATGCGTCAGGATACAGGCCCTCCGGGCTTTACAGCTGAGACCCTAGAGACAGAAGATCACTGAAAGAACACTGATCCAATGGGGAGACAATAACCATGAAGGGGCATTTCCTTTTATTCTTGCCTCCTCTTCTTTGCTCTCCAAACTGCCTCATATTTTCTAAAATCCAAACAGTAAATCGAATCTGAGGAACTGTACTAGGTAGCAATATAAACCAATATGCTAATTTTGGATTCACTTTTGGTTAGGCAGTACTTTGAGACTTTGAACAAAGTTGTAAGAAAGAAAAATGATCTTTTCTATTAAAGTTATAAGGTCATATAAAAACTGACCTGTATCCATTTTGTCACAGTAGCATAGGAATCCATTTTGTAACTTTTTGGTACACATGTCTATATGCTCTGCTATCAGAAGTATAGGTTTCCTATTTCCCCTTTATTCTAAAGAAAAACACTTGCCCAGTGGGAAACTAGCCAATTGGATTAGATTGTGAGGTCTCACCCCAGCCAATGGGGGATGACACAGTGGGCTTTGCGTTAGGAGGATAAAAGGAAGCGCAGACTGCCCACACGGTGTGCTTGTCCCAATTTTGTGGTGTGCGTGCACCTTTCTGCGCAGAAGTCAAGTACCTTGTTGAGTTACTTTTGAGTTCATTGAGTCTTTATTCAATACTCCCCTAAAATCTGTTTCTAAGAAAGGGGACTTAAATAAAGATTAAAAATGGGTAGAGATCTTAATATAATTTTGGTGGGGAAAATTTAAAAAGCAAGTGATTAAGGAGGAAGTAGGTTAGAAGGGAAAACAAGTCCTGGCTAACGTGGCAAACAGCCAGGAAAAGCTGAAATCTATGTTTGTGAGAAAAACTCTCTCCTTTTCATTAAGGAACAGGCTGTGTTCTCATAGAGGTTCTCTAGATGAAAGATGCAAGACCTTCCTCACTACACAGTCAAGAAAAACTTGCAGGTTGTTCACCAAATACCAACCTGGCATCTGCTAATTGCAAAGCAGAATATTTAGTACGTGGCCATACAACAAAGGAGAATGATACTCTAAAAACCCCCTTCATCCTCACCAACTTCTCAGATATCCTTCCTGACCCTTGGGCTAGGTGAGGGTGCCAGTGCCTGCTTGTGCAACCTCTGGTGTGTCTCTTTCACAACCGCTATCATGCTTGTGTTCACTCAATCCATATCTGTCTCCTCATAAATTGCAAGCACCAAGAAAGCAATGATTCTTGGTGAATTAACCTGTCTGCACCTGGGGCACCTTGTATAGAGCTTGATGAAGAGAGTAGGTCTTCAATATCTAATGAGTGAATGAATGAGTAGATGAATGAATGAATGAGCAAATGATCAAAGAAAAAACACCCTCTCTAGGCCATTGAGATTATTAGTTTATTCCTCTTCTGGAATAGCAAGAAAAGGTAGGTGTTCAATTATCAGTCCCCCCCCTCTTCCTTCCTCTTTTTGCTGTCCCTATTGATGCCACATGTCTCACTCCCCACCCCTCCCACCAGTCCCTCAAATATTAAAATAACATCATCTAGAGCAGTAAAAGGCACTCCAAGTGGCTGCATCCTGGAGGAGGCAGTGGTGCCACCGTGGGCTGTATAAACAGCCCACGTCCTCTGCTATGCTGCATGAAGTTTTTATGTAACCGGAACATGTCGATTGGCATGTTCTCCATTTGGAAAGAGAAATCATACCCTGTTGTGGCTTTGAGTTCAGAGCAATTTTTCTTGATCTTTGAAGATGACAAAGCCCTATAAGCAATGCAAGTCAAAAGGAGCCTATAAATGCTTCAAGATTTGTGCAAGGCAGGAAGAATTCTGCACGGTGATATTGTTTAGAAAGAGACTGGGTAATTGCTATACTGGAGAGCTGACATTTGCAGAACTCAATTGTGTGGCGTCCGACTGAGTAAGTTAGCAAAATAAAGACAGATGGTAACGGATTAACTCCAACACGCCCACAGACAATGGCGGCCAACATGGAGACCGGTGGTGTGCTCTGAAAAACACTCTTTCTCAGATATTTCGCTGAGTGCCTCGATTAGATGCCACCTAGTGACTCACCAAAACATTACATCTTGCACAACTGTGTACGTATAGGACACAGTGAAGGAGAAAGGCCATAGATTGTTTGGCTTTGTTCAAAAAGGAAAAGAAAGATACCAGATCTTGGAGGAGTTGAAACTTTATAGTTTGACATTTAGTTCACTGATAAATAAGGGTGAATTCTGTATTTTGTGTTGTAAGCTTAGAGAAAAAAGCGGGAGAGAGGAAGAAGGAAGGAGCCGGGCATAGTGGTACACACCTGTAATCCAAGCTACTTGGGAGGCTGAGACAGGGGGGATCACAGGTTTGAGGTGAGCCTGGGTAACTTAGGGAGGCCCTGTCTCAAAACAAAAAATAAGAAGGGATGGGGGTGTAGCTCAGTGTTAGAGAACCCCTGGGTTTATCATCAGCACCCCCCCACACACACACGAAAGAAGAGAGAAAGGGGGGCACGAAGGGAGGTAGAGAGGGAGGGAGGAAGGAAGGAAGGAAATTCTGCAACATAGGCAACCATGCTTCATTCTGACTCAGAGATAAATAAAAGATTTGAGGCAATTTATGCATTTTGGTACCGGTCTTATACAACTTAAAACCAAGGATGGCAAATGATTTTTTTTCAAGTGCCAGCTCCAATGGCCTGTCAGGGCTCCCTGAACAGCGAGGAAGTGTGAGGTGGGCTCCAGGGCTCAGGGTAGGAACCTGTGGTCAGTGATGCTCATCTGCCATCACTATAGGAGAGGAGGTACCTGGGTCTGTATTGGACAACCACACATCAATCTATGAAATCTCCTAATTTGTTTAATGAGAGATATTCAACCAAAGAAATTTTGGTACTTGTATCCATTTTCAGCTGAAGTGTACATAGAACATATAGAAAAAGTGAGCTTTTCTGCCTGAAGTTAAGGTGAAGAAGTAATGCGAGCAGTTTTGTTATGATCTACCAAGCTAGGGTCTCCCCATATGGGACAAATGTCCCTCCCTGAGGAAGACACTGTTTGATTGGCACTTTGCACCACTGTCATATATAATTTAGGGCTTATAGTCCTGGAATATGTGCCAAGAACTTGGCGATGAGACCCTGACTATTCCTAACGGTGGGAGGAGTTTTACAAGTGAAGGTCTAGACAATGTCAGTAACTGGCCCAGAGTTCAAAGCCAAGGTGGAGTGAGCTTCCCTTCCTGAGCCTTTCCATCACTACCTACCACACTGAACTGATGTTGTCCTTTGCTTCTCCCTAGCAGACACCTGGTCAGTGCTCCTGACCAACAAAGAGGTTCTTTTCTCTTGTGATCCTCAACATCCTTCAGGAACTGGCAAACAATGCCAACCATCTGCAGATTTTGAGGTGCCCAGTCCGGAGGGTCAGGCAGTTGTGCGGTTAGTAGGTCTGACTCCACCTGGCAGAGCCAATGTGTTGAGGCAAGAACCTGGTCCCCTGCTGCTACACCTGCTTTCTCAGGTGACTCTCTTGAGAGACCCATGTCTTTCAAGTCCAGTTTATGTCAGAACAGAAAGCTGCACACACAGACACCAAATTCCACTCAGTTTTTCCTGGTTTTAATTCAACATGGCAGCCATTGATGAATTGAATGCTCACTGCATGCAAGACACTGTGCTAGGAGTCAAGGCCAGGGTCACGCCAGGTTGACCTCTGCACTGACCAAGCTCCATGCGGGGCGTGGTGTATCATCATCTGAGACCTCTGTCTCCATTTTGGTTGAATGAGGATACTGAGCTAAAGTAAACCCTCTCAATTGCTTTCTCACTCTAAAGATTGGCAGCTTTATGATGAGGCGCTTGAGAACATGAGGCTGAGTTTTAGATCTGATTGCTTAAAGTGTGATACTTTTATTATCTCTTCACTCAGAAATATTTTTTGAGCACTCGCTAATATCTCAGAAACTGGTCTTGTACAGTGAATAAGACAAAGTCACTGACCTCACAGAGCTTACAGTCTATCCAGAGGGAGAAACACAATAAACCAACAGTAAATGCAGGATAAAATGTGCCGAATGATGAGTGCTATGAAGACATGAAGCACAGAGAAGAGGGGGGACAAATGGTCTGAGTGATGGGAGGGACAGAGCTGCATGAGGTCTTGGAGACAGGGTCCCCAGCAGGGAGAGCTGCAGTGTGAGGACTCTGAGGATATGGTGGGCTTCACACACTGGAGAAAGGACAAGGGAGCCACTTAGATAAATAGTCTATCCATCACCACAGGTGGCTAACCCATCTGAGAAGCCGAGAAGGGTAGCCCCCAGGAGAGGAACCATAGGGTTAGGAGTCACAGAGATGGGGAGGGACACTCCCTGCATGGGAAAGGGTCACAGGTTGGTGAACACAGAGATAAAAGACTGATATTATGAAAGAGGTGCTATGATTGAGATCATGGCTGATGGCCGTGGGAGCTCAACTAGGAAGGTAACATTTCATCTGGATTTTGGACAGGTTGGGGATGAGGGACTCAATTGCAATGGCAAAGTCACACGGAAATGCAAACTGCACCTGGAGAATAATGAGTCAAGGTCCAGGTTGGCAAAGCTCAGGACAAGAAGAAGCTCTTCAACAAAACCAGAAAGTCTTTTGAGTCTATTCTGCTTTGCTGGGAACTTCCTGATTGGATTTTATCTTGTAGGCCAGTGGTCCCCAGAATTCATTCTCAAGGACTCCCTTTCAGTACTTTTTTTAATTGATCATGTATATTCAGAGATTTCTTTTTAATTCTCCTAACTACTGCAATTATTAAGAAGTAATTCATTATCCTTTTAGAAAGTCACCCAGCCCCCATAACTTCCAGTGGGAGCCACAGAGGAGCATGAGATACAGCATGCTGCCTCACTGAGTTGATGAAACTTGTCACATGCCCCTAATGTGGCTGCAAAGGAGGCTGGAAGGCATAGGGACACACACAGAATATTCGTTAACCACTTGCCATCTCTACCATGTGGCACAAATGTATAATTTGCCCCTAATTCTTGGAGTTCAGAAGAGCCCCCATTTCTCTGGCATTAGGAGGCAGAGTAGTGACAAGTGTGGTTTATTTCTCAGAGATATCACCAGTTGGTAGCTCAGAATGGACAGTAGTAGATGGACTGGAGGCAGGGAGGCCAATTGGGAAGTTCCAAATTGTCCAGATGAGAAGGACCATGGTCTGATCCAAGCATGTACAGCCGGATGGAGCTGGGAACGGGTTCTGAAAACAGTCTGAGGCTAGAATTCCTCAGCATTGGGGAGCAGAGCTGAAGCATTGGAGGTGTCAGGGTTGGTCCCTAGTTTTCTAGGCTGGATGAGTCAGAGGCACCATGTCAGCAAGGGTGTGAGTTAGAGAGGCAGAGCCAGGCAGGCAGGAGCCTCTTCCCTGGAAGCTGTGGGTATAATGGTCATCAGTCATCCTTCCTTTTTCTTCTGACCTAATAACTTCCCCTACTCCCTCCCTACTCAAGAAAACACCAGGTCTGAGTCACCACTATGGGAACTCACAAGCTGAGGCACTGAAGTTAGGGCAGGACAGGCTGGAAACTTTGGATTCTGACCCAGGGATCACAGGCCGTCTTCCCTGCACCTGCTCACCTGACACTGTCACTGTGACCATCACTGGTACCCCTTCTTCTCTTCTCTTCCACTCACTTTCCTTTGCCAGTTATTTTTTTTCCTGCTGACCTTACCAGTTTGCACCAAGCACTACATCGACCCCCTAAATCACTCTTGGGAAATTGTAATCAATTGTGTCCATGCACTTCTTGTTCTGAAGCTCAGTCTGCTCTGTCTCCCCATTAGACATCAACCTCATCTGCAGAGAGACCACACCTTCTCCACTGCTGTTAATTGAATGAAACTAGATCCGATTCCACCGCCCTTCAATAAGGGAGCCACACTCTTCAACAGAGCCAGCCCACTGTGGACTTCGGAACCTAGAATGCAAAACTCAATAGTGTTCCCTGCTGGAAGTCTCTCTTCGCAAGATCTGCATGATAGGCTTTCTTTGAACTTTATGAAGACACTTAAAGATAAAGAACTTGGAAGAATTGAAACCACACTTAGAAACAAACTGTGTTCAGTTTACTCAAAGTCTGTTCTGTTTACTCAACATGATAAATTATGAATAATGCCTGCTCTAACTGCAGTGTAGGCCCATTATAATAGGTAGTGAAAGAGAAGAGGCTTGGGCATCAGAGAAAACTTGCACCAAGTTGACTTGGTTTCTAACTCTGACATTTACTGCATCTTACAGTTTCTCTATTCTCATCTAAAACCAGGGCTCATAAGAGGCAAATGGCAGTGCTGTCCTAAGATTGGGCCCGTGATACATAGAGAACCTAGCACAGGCCTTGCATAGCAAGAGACACAGTACAGGGTGGCCAGCACTATGATTATTGGTCCGTTCTTTTCTTTCCATGTGTGAAACCCTAACCAGCAATGTTTCCACCTTTCTTCTATCTACTCCCTTTTACCTGTTACCATCCAAATCTTGTGCGTTCACCAATCCCCAGCCATGCTTCCCATCCAACCCAGGATGGGCTCTTCACTTCTTAGGCTTGGTATCCATTGCAAAGAGTTCTCTGTATTTTGCTTGCTTAAAAGTTGAACTTAAAAATACAGTCTGCAACTGCTTTTGTATATACAGTCTGAGCTGTTTATGTTTCTATTTGCTACTCTATGAGACCATGCAAATACTGGAAAAGAGACTTGCTTCCTATTCTTCCAGCACTGCCTGGGAATATTGTCGTGGTAGAGGAAGCAGAAGTAACTGATGCTCCTTCTGCCATAAGTGCAAGAAGCCCTCTGCCTTTCAGCAGGAAGACACAATTTTCAGCTTGAATGATTATGTTGCCCAGAGATAAATTATTGTGAGGACCTGACTTACCATTAGTGATTCATGCTGACTACAGAAGCTGGGTTAATATTTGGACAACTGCTGCTTTGCTGCAATTCACTATTCAACCATTTTTTACCCACTTGTAAGTGGTAGCAGCCAGCACAAGGCTATGTGTGTTGTGGGCAGTACTTAGGTTTCTATTGACATATTTGATAGGTTCCTGATATGGTTTGAATATTCAAAGCTGCTTCTAGCTGGGCATGGTGGCACACACCTTGTAATCCCAGTACTTGGGAGGTTGAGACAGGAGGATCACAGGTTCAAGGCCAGTCTCAGCAATTTAGTGAGATTCTGTCTAAAAATTTTAAAAAATTTTTAAAAAGGGTTGGGGATGTAGCTCAAAGGTAGAATGCCCCTGGGTTCAATCCCCAGTGCCAAAAAACAAAAAACACACATTAAAAAAAAACTGCTCAGCCGGGCGTGGTGGCGCACGCTTGTAATCCCAGTACTTTGGGAGGCAGAAACCGGAGGATCCGGGTTCGCGGCCAGCCTCAGCGCTCTCGCTCGCTCTCTCTCTCTCTCTCTCTCTCTCTCTTTCTCTCTCTATCTAGTGAGGCCCTCCACAACTTCGTGAGACCCGGTTTCAAAATAAAGTATAAAAAAATAGGGCCGGGGGTGTAGCTCGGAGGTAGAATGCCCCTGGGTTCAATCCTTGGTACCGCAAAAAAAAAAAAAAAAAAAAAAAAAAAAAAAAAACTGCTCGATTGAAGGGAGGGCTAAATGGGCAATGTGTGCATGTATGATGTTCATACCCTGACATGTATCAAAATGTGTAATTACAATGCACCAATAAATGAACATAAAAAGTTAAAAAAAAAAACTGCTCGTTATAACATTTTACATAAAGAATCTATAGGAATCTACCAAATCAAAGAAATACACAAGCTTGGGCCTGCACCTGCATACAGTGTTGTGGCATCCTTAGGGTCTCTTGATACCTCGGTTTCTCCCTACCTCTTGCAAATGTCTGACCAGCATGTGGAGGTAACCAAGGTAAGAAAGAGGGAGAGAGTTATATGTTGGGAGAGGCACTATGGTTGGAGGGTGGCTGGAATAGGAAAAGGCATGTGGTGCGGAAAGAAAGCATTTGAATGTGTGGTGATGGGCTCTGAATTGTGGCCCCACTTGAACAATCCCACTTCAAAGTCCTCCCCCCCAAAACCTCAAGATGTGACTGAATTTAGAAATATGGCTTTAGAGAGGTAACTGAGTTAAAATGAGGTCATTAAAGGTGGGCTCTAATCCAGTATGACTGGCTTATAAGAAGAAGAGATTAGGACAGAGATGCACACAGAAAGAAGACCGACCATGTGAAGGCCCAGAGAGGAGATCGGCTGCGAGCCAAGGAGAGGGGGCTGAGAAGAAACAAACCCTGCCCACCCCTTGATCTCAGACTCCCAGCCTCCAGAATTGTGAGGAAATAAGTTTCTGTTGTTTAAGACGCCCAAATCTGTGGCGCTTTGTTATGGTGGTCCTGGCAAACCAATTGCATGCCTTGTTGGCAGAAAGTAGCAAGTGAATGTTTTTCTTTCTTTCTCTCCTTCTCCTTCTCCCTCTTTTTTTTTTCTTTTTTTCTTTTTCCTCCTCCTTCTCCTCCTCCTTCATAGTCGTATTAGAGATTGAACTCAGGGGTATGCTACCTCTGAGCTACACCCCTAGCCCTTTTTATTTTTTCTAAACAAGGTCTTGCTAAGTTGCTGAGGGTCTCACTAATTTGCTGACGTTGGCCTCAAACCAGCGATCCTCCTGTCTCAGCCTCCCAAGTACTGGGATTACAGACATGTGCCACCATGCCTGGAGTAAGTGAACATTTCAAAAGCAAAGTTTAGAAATGCCAGGAAAAATGATTATGCATCTCTAAAATATTGTGTGTAGGCACGTTGGTATTTTATATACGTTTGAAAGCTCCCTAGATTTCTACTCCTGGAATGATTGTTCAAGTTTAAATTGCTCAGGTTTATGGAGTTTATCTCAGAATCATATTCAAAAGACTGTCTTTTAGAGAGAGGACATATTAGATGAGTAATACTCAAGGTCTTCTTTCCAGGCATTACTGAAAGCAGGTAAGAAAGAAAGAATGTAGCAGTGAATTCTGGAAAGGGAATCTGAAGGACACTGACTTTTAAAATTGAGTTTATGGAGAGATAATCATATCAAGTAAAATTCACCCCCCCT
>PVJS01009477.1:25450-50362 GCA_004027185.1 Glis glis
GAACCCAGGGGCATTCTACCCCCAAGCTACACCCCCAGCCCTATTTTTTTATTCTTTATTTTGAAATAGGGCCTAACTAAGTTGCAGAGGGCCTCACTAAGTAGCTGAGACTGGTGGAGAACCTGCAATCCTCCTGTCTCAGTCTTCCAAGTACTGGGATTACAGGCATGCGCCACCATGCCCAGCTAAAATTCACCCTTTTTCATTGTACAGTTGGTTGAATTTTTGCAAGTCATACAACCACCATCACTATCAGGGTCCAAAACATTCCCTTCATCTTCAAATGTTTCCCCCTCTCTATTTACTGGCAACCACTGATCTAAGTGTGTGTGTGTGTGTGTGTGTGTGTTACTAGAGATTGAACCCAAGGGCACTCTATCACTGAACTACACCCCCACACCCCCAGCTCTTTCTATTTTTTATTTTGAGACAGGGTCTCACTAAGTTTCCCAGGCTGGTCTCAAACTTGTGATCCTTCTGCCTCAGTCTCCTAAGCAGCTGGGATTACAGACATATGCCGCTGCACTCAGCTGATCTAACTTTATCCCTATGCTTTTACCTTTTTAAGAATATAAATGGATTCAGACAGTATATAGCTTTTTGTGTCTGGCTTATGTCATATTTTTGAGTTCTAAAATTATTGAATTTTATTTTTGTGTTTTCATTCTAAAATTTTTTCGATTTTATATTCAATGCTGACACATGTGCTGTATATATCAAATGCTGAACAATATATCCATGTCAGGACACATTTAAACCTTACATTTAAACCTTACCCAGTTAAATTATTTAAATACAACCTAATAATAGTTGGATAAAATTTATACTACATGAAAATGCATTATTCTCAAACTTAAACATATCTCTACTAATTATAAAGGTATTGGGTTGGAAGATACCTCCAAGAAGATCAAAGAAATGTTCACAAAGTGCTGAAAAATATGGATAGAGAGTAATGAACAATAGCCTTATTACCTCTACCAGAGATTGAAATCATGCACACCTTCTTTGGGCTTAAGACACACCATTATATGGAAAATAAATGGAAAATATTTTTAATAATAAATATATCTAAATAGGTCACATGATTTGCCCAATAGTGATGAATCATTGACACAGGCAGATACCCTGGGGTTTACTACTTTATGAAGTAAAATACTACATGAACAGTGGTAGGAGTGGCTGTGGCCTCTGACACTCAGCTCATACCCACCAAACCAGTTCCTTAGGAATGGACTCCTTTCTAGTTGATTGTTTCCCCGGGGCAGGACTCATTTGTAGGATATGTTTAATATCTGTCTTTACAGTGCTAATAAAAAAAGTTCTGTACAAATGTGCATTTCTTCTAATGTCTAAGCTGTGAATGAGCTAAATACAAAAAGGAGGGAAAGTACAGGTACCAGAGGATCAGCTGACCAGTCCATGCCCTGGGCTGCTCTTCCCATCTTTCCTTACTGAGATCCTAAATGTGAGTTCAAATGTGGCCTCCTCTGGGTGCGCATCATGGCCCATTCTCTAGGCCAAAGCAGAGCGAGTTAGTTTCTCCTTGGACCTCATTTAATGTTGTGCAAACACAGTTATCACCTTTACAACAATTACTTCTTTATGTGGCCATGTCCTTTGCTGTCCTTTCATCTACTTGAAAACAAACATTATCTTATCTCTGTATTCCTAGATCCTGGTATACGGCAAATACTTGATAAATATATGCCAAAATATGGTTGGTCTTTGCAGTCTATGCCACATGTCACAGGTCTCCCCAATCAGAAAAACCAAGAATGGGCCCTTGCAGATTCAAAGCTGGTCTCCATTTTAATCTGCGCATCAGGCCTCATGTTCCCTGATGGGCTGCCAAGCTCTTGACCCAGATTCCTCCTCTGAGGCTGATTGCCTCAGCCAACTGTGCACATAATTCCTGCTCTGACCCAGATCCATTGCTTCTCCTGGTTCCAGTTCACCAGGATCTCCTGGTAAACTCCAGTATGAAACCCGATGCATACCCGGCAGCCCTGGTGAAGAGCCAGGCAGGGTGAGCTGGCACTGCCGGGCCCCGAGGTGACAGCCAATGCTCCCGGCTGTCTGCAAGTCACGTGGGAGGGCCAAGCAGAATCAGCATTCAGAGGAGCACAGGGTCAAGTCTCCAGCATGCTGTCCACAGCAAGTCTTGAAGAAGGAAGCCGGTGTATCTGCAGGCCAGAGTAGAGCCCAGGAAGGAGCAAATCTGGCTGTGACCATCCCATCTCAGGGGGATGGACAAGACTGAAACAAGTATTCAAGGAAAAGAAAAAAAAAAGGGAAAGGAGGTATAGGTAGGTTCAAACAACATAAAGGGCTGCATTCTGTATAGACCCGGTTAGGATCCTGTTACTCCTTGTGGTGAGTTGAACGTTGACCCCAAATACTACGACCCTGTCCTAATCTCTGGTTCCTGCGTGACCCTATTTGGAAAAAGTGTCTTTGCAGACATAATTAAGCTAAGCATCTTGAGATAAGAATATCAGAATTCACAAGGGATCCTAAATTCAGAGACAGGTGTCCCTCTAAGAAAAAGGCAGACGGAAGTTTGGGACAGAGAGGCACAGAGGGAAAGAAAAGAGCACGTGAAGACAAAAAAAAAAAAAAAGAGAGAGAGAGAGAGATTGGAGTTATGCTGCCACAGGGCAAAGAATGCCTGGAGCCACCAGAAGCTGGAAGAGGCAAACGAGGGTTCTCGCTCCCAGCGTTCAGAGGGAGCACGTCCCGCTCACAACTGGAGTTCAGACTTCTGTGTCCAGAACCGTGCAAGGATACATTTCTATCGTTTCAAGCCACCAGGTTTGTGATACCTTCTCATGGGGGGCCCAGGAAAACAAGTGCACCCCTCATTTGCTCCTTTGCCAGAGAAATGGATGTATAGTGGAATGTTTGGGTCCACGAAGAAGGTTTTCTGAGAAGGCAAGATACAAGGGAACTAGTTGGCCCAACACCACACAGAAATAGTTCCTGTTCTTCCAAAATTGCCAGTGTAGACCAGAAGTGTCCACATGAAGGCCCCTATTATTTAATTAAGTTCACACCAAGAAAGTATCTTCCACTTAACAGAAGTAATAGTAATAGAGATAATAATAATGATTATTATTATTATAACTGACAGTGTTCCATTGTGAGATACTGTACCAAGAGATTCTACATCTGCTCATTTTTTCTAATAAGAAAACTGAGGCTCAGAATAATTTGGTAAACCTATATATATATTATTTAATATATGCCAAGCTCTGTTCTAAGATTAATTCATTAATCCCTGTGATAGCCCTGTGAAGCAGGAATTATTATCTCCATTTTACAGATGAGAAAATGGAATCACAGAGAGGTCACATAACACACCTAATGTCACATAGTCATGAAGTGGACAAGCTGCGATTCAAGTCCAGTAAATATTGCCTGAAAAAATTGGCCCTTAACCTCTACCCTCGAGCTTTAGGGTAAAGAATTAGGATTTGAATGCAGGCGTCTGACCCTGATCCCATGCTCATTCTATAAACTATGCTTAAATAGACAAGAGGTAGAATCACATAGTAAACAGTAGTCCTGCCCACATGCTGGTCCCTGCCAGCCCTGGGTCCTCTCAGTTACAGGCGCTGAAGGTCTCTCTCCAGCAGGCTTGATTCCTTCCTGTCACTTACACAGTCTTGGGCACAGCAGCCAATCTAGGAGGGGCTTAACCTCTGCTTCTGATAGAGACTAATGTTGGTTTGAGGGTGTCTCTCTGGCCACCCTCTGCTACTGCCATCCCACCCATGTTTACCCAGTTATGTAACTGAAGATTTTATTATGTCAACAAATATTTATTAGGCACCTAGGATGTGCTCTGTAATGTGCCAGAAAACACCCAGGTCCAGGCAGAGAGTGCATGGTGTCCAATACAAAGTGATAGTTGCTCTCAGGGAGGAATAGTATTAGTAGTAGCCGCTGTT
The DNA here is from genome assembly GCA_004027185.1 of Glis glis. Lineage (NCBI taxonomy): Eukaryota > Metazoa > Chordata > Mammalia > Rodentia > Gliridae > Glis > Glis glis. Next base: position 29,404 of record PVJS01009477.1, read on the forward strand.
TTTAGAGTGCTTAGTATATGCCAGTCATTACGTAATCTTCCCAACACCCGCTGCTCTAGGAGAAGACAGAAAGGTCACTGCTATGCTTTGTATATGTTTTGTCCCCACAAAAGCTTGTGCCGAAATTTGATTTCAATGTAATGGTGTTATATAACCGTGTTGGAAAGTGGTGGTACCTTTAAGAGATAATTTGATCATGGGGCTCCACCCTAGGAGAATAGATTGATTTCTTTCTAAAGAGACTGAGTCAGGTCTCTTGAGACTGGACCAGGTCTGTCAGGAGTGAGTTGGGCTTGCGCAAGTGGTCACAAAGCAAGGTTACCCGGGCATTTCTGCCTCCTTGCTCTGCCCACTTCCCCTTCTGCTGCTCTGCTATAGCATGTGGCAACAAGAGGCCCTCACCAGTAGCCAGCAGATGTTGGTGCTGTGCTCTTGGACTTCCCTGCCTTGGGAACTATGTGCTAGAATACATAAAAATAGTTACTGGTTTTTTTTTTTTTTTCCCATCCAGGGTGTTCTCTGGAATAGTCCAGCAACCAAATGCAAGGGCTTTGGAGACAGATAGCTTGGATTGGAACCTAGGTTATATTACTAAGTAGTATGGGGGTGTGGTCTTGGTCAACTTACTTAACTTTCCTAGGCCCCAGCTTCCCCAACTGTAAAACAGGAGGAAAATCTTTTTTCCTCAGTACTCAGTGAGAATGGAAAACCTGGCAAATGGCCAGGCATTTAGTAAAGATGCAGCATAAGGAAGATCATAGCAGATGTTGGGGTGCAATACTAAACTCCCCTTGAGGTCTGAGACATTCACTCTCTGGCTTCCGACTGCTCCCTTTTCCTGGCCTGCTCACTGAAGGTGGGTAGATGTGGGAATACAACAGCAGGGGAGAGTTTAGATCATTGTCATGGCTGCAGGGGGTTCAATTTCTCCTTCCAAGAAAGTGTTCCTGGAGCAACCACCAATAAGCTTCCTGTATGCAAATCTCAGGATCCCTGATGACCCAAGCTGTAATCACCGTGAGGAGATGAGGAAGATGGTGTGGTGATTATACCTCAGTGTCTTTAAAGATCAGGCCTGAGATAATGTTGACAAGAATAGTCACCTGGTGGAAAATCGATTAATTGAGTTGAATTTACTACCCATTCTCAAATAAGTTATTTCGCTGTTTATGTGAGGTTACTATTAAGAAGAGAATATACAAACTTGAATTTCACAAATGTGTGAGAATTCCAAAAGCTTTTGGCTGCTTTCAGACATGGACTGTTCTTTGTAAGGTATGGGGTCTGGGTCAAGAAATGTTCATTTTTTTATGCCACAACTGCAAACCAATTAATTCATGAATTCAGTAATAACTATTATGACCTGTTTCTTCTCAAGGTCTAAATTATATATATCATAAACTCCATCATTAGGCTTAGAAAGAATATAGGATTATTTGGGTAAAACAATATTCTGATAGAGTTGTCACATTTCTATACACGCTTTACCAATTTTTAATAAATCTGAAAACAGTAAAATATATTTAACACTAAAAATCTGATGCACCTAATTTAATTTTAGTTTTGGCAATTCCAAAGCCATTTGGCACTTGAGTGATTATCTGTGCACTATAAATGTGCAGAGAGAACAGTTACTAGAGATTGACAGATAAAGCCAATTTTAATCTGGCTTTATCTATGATTATGATGTACATGAGTATCCATATTGGCATACATTAATCTTATTGAATATAAACATGAGGACTGTTATAAAAATTTGTAATTGGAGTAGAGCCACTCATGGGCACAGCAAGGAACTCATTGATTAGAATTAAATCAGATAGCAACACAGAGACTTAAATCGAGATAAAATTTACATACACTACAACATGATGGACTGAAAACTGTATATACCCATGTAACTAGCATATTGTTCAAGACATAGAATGTTTCCAAAGCAGGGATTATGTGGGAAAGGTCTTTTATATTTCTGACTTTCCCAGACAGTGTGCTCAGCTTCCTGATAGAATTCCTTGGCTGCCAGACGCCGGGCCAGGCTTTACCCTCTCTCGCTGACACTGCTTCTAGCAACCTCCAGTGCTGCTCGTTGCTGCTTTCTTCTGCTAATCCCACCGCAAGCAATGTTTGCTAGATTGGAGGCAGCTTCCTTCACTGTCCCAGAAAGGGGGTGTTTCCCCCTTTTCCTTCCCAGTAGTCTGTTGTTGGCTTACTAGATTCAAATGATTCTTCTGAAACAGACTTCCTCTAAAATTGATAACTTCCTGCTAACTTGTTTTTCTGCATTCTGTACTTCCTCAAGCTGAGAGTACAGACTTAAGAGTTGTTCCTGACCCCACAGGCGCCAAGGAAGCTGAGACCAGGCTGAGACCCACAGGTTCTCAGGCTGTCTCTATCTGCCTTTGTATATTTCCTTTCTGTTGTCCATTTGCTGTCTGTCTGTCTGTCTGTCTGTCTGTCTCTCTCTCTCTCGGTGCATTGTAACTATGCCTCATATTGGGGAATAGAGTGATAGAAGCACATATGCACAAAACTTTTAGAGCACTTTCCTCCGAGTCCTGCCCTCCATCCCCACCCCCCTTCCCATACACCTCACTGAGATTGGGATTGGTAATTTTGTATACATATGTAGCAATATTTCAACTGTTACACTCTTTAGGTCCTCATCCTCCCTCCTCCCTTCCCTAAACTCCCTCTATCACTATACTGGAGTCTCTGGTTTTCTACCTAATGTTACCTTTATTTTCAAATTTCTCTCTAGCTTCCACATATGAGAGAAAACTTAACATCTATTCATTTTTGGGCACTGGCTAATCTCACTTAGCATAATATTCTTGAGTTCCATCAATTTTCCTGCAAATGATGTGATTTTTTTTTATGGCTGAGTAAAATTCCATAGTTTTGTGATCCATTCATCTCTTGATGGACTAGACCTAGGTTGGTTCCATAATTTGGCTAGCAATCAGGGAGATGCAAATCAAAACCACACTGAGATTCCACCTAACTCCAGTTAGAATGGCAATCATCAAGAACACAAACAACAATAAATGTTGGTGAGGATGTGGGTTTCTCAGAAGATGGAGAATAGAACTATCCTATGTCCCAGCAATAGCGCTCCTGGGCATCTTTCCAAAAGAATTGAAGTCAGAATATTATAGTGATACTTGCACCTCCATGTTCATAGCAGCCTCTTCTCTTATAAAAGCTTCCCTTGCCCTTGAGTCTTCAGAAGACAGAGATTTGACACAAAAAAGTTTTCTCTGTCTTCCTTCAAATCTGGCTTTTTAATAAAACCTGTTTTCCTACTAATTTGATTCAGAGAATTTGTGGAACTGATGAGCAGTAAAACCTAGCTGCTTGTCCCGGTACAATAACATGTCTTCAGTGCTCAAACTTCTGCACTCCTGCCAGAAGCTCTCTAAAAACCTTTGTTCATAAATCTTCCCCATACGATCCTGGATGAGGAGCAGAGAGCAAGGCATGTGCTTTGCTTTTATGGATGGAAACCTTGAAGCAAAATATTGTTCAAAGGTTTCCTGGCCAATGAGTCTGACACCAACACAGAATTCTGTGACCCAGTTTGTGTCATGGGTTTGAGGTTTTTCCCCCCTACCAGGAGGGAGAATGTGGTGGAGTGGGAAGGCACTTATCTTGCATTTTTAAGCCTCTCAGTTGTTCTAACCCTACTTGAGAGTCTACTCCCTGGTCCAGGTGTGAGGAAGCAGACAATGGACTAGCAAGAGGCACTGGCAGATTGAGGAGAAGCCTCGGGTCTTGGTGATGCAAGGAAGGGAGAGCAAAGGGCCGAAGGTGACCCAGACATGGTCAAAGCAGCAGTTCTTCATACTTCTTAGGGCTTTGCCTTCACGCTGCTTGCAGTTTTAGCTTCAGCAACTTAATACTTCAATTTAAATACAGGTCGACATTTTTAAAGTCTTTTCAGCATCAAAAGAATAGCAATGCAAGAGTTACAAGAAGACGCTGAATCTTCTGGGAAATCCCCTTTCCTCCCTCCACACATTGTTCTTTAAGTTAGGCGATTGGCTTTGTTGAAATACTCACATTTATTTATTAGGGGAAATGTATATTTAGAGGTTTAGGAAATTACGCCAAAGGATTTTCCATGCTTTCAGCAGTTGGAGGCATATCTCAGGGTGTGAAACTTGGCGAAAGGAATTATGGAGCTGCCTTCACCACCACCTGACTTCTCCAGACAGAGTCAGGAGACCAGGGCAACCGGAAATGGCCCCACTCTCCAGCGGCTCTGATTGGCGGGCTGGTAGTTCACCTCATCTCCTTAGCATAATGACTATGCTGCGGGATTTGACAGTTGCAACATCTAATCTGCCTCAAAGCTCTTTCTCACTTCCAGGGAATTCCACTGCACCTCCCTTAGTTCTGTGTGAGATCTAACCACCACTTTAATTACTAGTCTTCTCAGGAGAACCAGGGCAACAGTCTCCCACACCGTGACTCCAGCCACTCAGTGATGAATGAACAATCTGGCTCTTCAAGGCTAGCTCCCCAAACAAGCGTCAAAACCCAGGGGATGAGTAAAACACTGAGCACGTCATAACAACCCGGGCTGGCCTCCCCATTTTGGCTCCTTATGCAATATTTTACACTCATCCAAAGCCCGAGTAAAACTTTCTCTGATGCCTTTTTCTGAGTCACGAGAGCATCCACTTAATCCCCTACAGACAATCAAGGACTCTGTTTGCCTATGACTGTGGAAGAGGCATCATCAGGGCTGCTTAGCAACAAAAACTGGTTTATTGGAAACAACTTTGTGCCAGGAAGGCACCCCTTGTTTTCCGAAGGACGCATATCTTCTAGTTGATTGACTTGCAAACTGGATGATGCAAAAGATGTTTCTCTTTACACCCGTGGAAGGATGAAGAGGGCAAAGTGACAGGAGGACTTGATGCTAGAAAGTGGATGAAGACCGGGCGTGGTGGCACACGCTTGTAATCCCAGTACTTTGGGAGGCGGAGACCCGAGGATCCGGGTTCGCGGCCAGCCTCAGCTCTCTCGCTCTCTCTCTCCCTGTCTCTCTCTCTCTCTCTCTCTCTCTCTCTTTCTCTCCTTAGTGAGGCCCTCCGCAACTTCGTGAGACCCGGTTTCAAAATAAAGTATAAAAAATAGGGCCGGGGGCATAGTGCGGAGGTAGAATGTCCCTGGGTTCAATCCCCGGTACCGCAAAAAAAAAAAAAAAAAAAAAAAAAAAGTGGATGAGACACCTTTGAGCAATGGGGGACTGTGTTTCTTTGGTCTTGAAGCCTCTAATTAGAAAATCCGAGGCTCCGCTTGGCTTGTGTCCTTTGCCCTGACGTCAGGTTTCATGATGAGCTCCAGCAGGATGAGGGAGAAGCTCTAAGAGGGAGAAGGGACATGTGTTATGGTGGGGATGGGGGCCAGTCAACTCAGGACAGGATGAGAACTTGAGCTACTACCTAGTGACTCACATATCACAATTGCCAAAGTCATTTGGTTGAATTATCTAGACTAGCAGTTATGTTCATGGGACCAGGAAGGTAAGCAAAACAGCAAAGCTACCTGAGTAGAGGGGATAGGGCAGCCATTGACATTTATTAAATGATTATTTTGTGCTAGTCATTGTTTCAGAGTATTGTTCAAAACACAAAAATAAAAATTGTTAGTATAACACTGTCATTAAAGATGAAAAACAAAGACTCTGAGAAGTTCATGAATACTGTGAGCCGTAAGTAGCAGGGATGGTATTTGAAACCTGGAGGCAAACATCCACCCACAGTACTGTCCAGGCCCTCAGTCGCAAAGCATTGTGATGGGGCATGGGTGGGGGACTTACTGTCCCAAGTTTCCAGATATTCCCCTTTCTTGAAGGAAATAGTTTAGCTGAAATTTTTTTAATGGGAATTTTCTGAATTTTTAAGTTGCTAGCAATATCTTAAGAAAATTCTTTTTTACCCCATTTCAAGGTAAAAAATTGCACATGTGTGTTGCATGCTTATAATCCCAGTACTTGGGAGGCTGAGACAGGAGGATCACAGGTTTGCAGCCATCCTCTGCTACTTAGTGAGGCTTTCAGCAACTTAGTGAGACGCTGTTTCAAAATAAAGAATAAAAAATAGGGCTGGGGGTATAGCTCAGAGGTAGAATGCCCCTGGGTTCAATCCTCAGTACCTCAAAAAAAAAATTGCACATGGGCTAAGTATAGTCAAAGATTACTTCCTTCTTGACCAAAGTCATTAAGTCATTGCTCAACCTGCAATTCTGGCATACATGGGGTACGCCTGGATCAAGGAAGTGGAAGGTAAACAGGAGCCCACGCCAGTTCCATTGTGGGAAATGCCCTTTGAAGAAACTGCAATATTGGGTCTATTTGGCCGTGTGTCCTTTGCCCTGTGTTATGATGCACATAGTATTTTCTCATGATTTGGGTCCTAGGATTTGCTAGTTTTATCAGAAACATAAGCATAACATGGATTAAGATTTCAGATCTGTGATGGAGTAGTGTAGACCTGTGAATTCAAGCCAGAATGCCATAATCCTATACCAGTCACGTAATGTATATGGTCAATGAACTGACACACTGACTCTCTCAGTCCTCAAGGGGCTGGGTGGTTTTCTGTCTATAAGTAGCTTCTACCTTTGGTTTAATCCATGTTGCAGGTGTGTGTGTGTGTGTGTGTGTGTGTATGTGTGTGTGTGTGTACACATGTGCACATTTTTAATGTGTGCAATGAAGGAAAACAGTTGGGAATATTATTGTGGTTAAAGCTTTCTTCTTGTTGAGGAATGAAATTCTTTACTGTGGATTTTCTGCTCTTTTGTTCATCTGATAGTAGGATATCCCCCTCCCCTGGTTTCTCACCATATTCATGGATCTTTTCATTAAAGACAAAGCACTACATTCCACTCATTTATCCATTCCAGTTTTCTTCCTGCCCACTAATCTTGCACAGCAATTTGGTACTGTTTTGGTTTCAATTCATTCAGTCATGATTTATTTGGAAAAATTCCTGGGGAAAGGCATGGGACCAACTACGGTGACCAATTTGTCTTAGTTTGCCTGGGACATTCCCAGTTTTAGCACTGATAGTCCTGCTCTCCAGGAATGGCCACAGTTCTGAGCAAGCTAAGATGGTTGGTCATGCTAGGCCTAACACAGGTAGAGTTGTCACAGGTAGAATGAGAAACCCTGCTTCATATGAGAAGGTAATGCGGAGAGGAGAGGGGGGAAGGCTGTTGCTTTCAAATGGTTAGGTAGATGTGGGGTTGGAAGGGGGAGGATTTCACCTGCAATTATCTCCGTGTTTTTACTAGATGAACATGAGGTTATCTGCTGAAAGAAAGGCAAATGGCTGGTGGAAGAATTGTCACTCAAAACATCCCAGCTCCCGTTTTATCATAGTCTTCTAAAACAACTTGACAACAATTTATGTTACGTGCATCCATGCTTTCTATGAAGGTAATCTATCATTTCTGGGGGAATGCAAATTAATACAAATAACCATAAAAATTAAGTAATTATCTATTTATTTTTCAAAACTAAAAGGCAAATTCCAACATTATTACCTATTAAGGCATCTTGATCATTAGAGGCGCCTGTTCCTGTACCTGCCCCCCCTTTTATTTATGTTCGGGATTAGACCCAGAGATGTTCTACCTCCTAGTTATACCCATAGCCATTTTTATTTTTATTTTGAAACAGGTTCTCACTAAGTTGCCAAGGGTCTCAGTAAGTTGCCAAGTCTGTCCTCAGACCTGCAATCCTCCTGCCTCAGCCTCCTAAGTACCGAGATTACAAGCATGTACCATGGCGCCTGGCTTAACTGCCCTTTTTTAATAACCACTTACTCTCAACCATATACCATCCTCTTGTTCCCCACCCCTACATCCTAAATAACACACCTAGCTTAAGTAATTGTTACTCACTCAAAAGTGGAGAAATGTGGCTATTATGGAGGGAGGGAAGCATCCAAACCTGTATTAGTCAGGATTCTCCAGACAAACAGAACCAATAGGGTAGTACCTACCTACCAATATAAATATATAGATAAAGGAAGGGATCATTATGGGAACTGGCCCATACAATTATGAAGGCTGACAAGTGCTACAATATGTCGTCTGCAAGCTGGAGAGCCAGAGAAGCTGGTGGTATGACTCAATCTGAGACCAAGCTAGGGGGCTGCTGGTATAGGCCCTGGTGTCCAAAGTCCTGAGCACCTGGAGCTCTGATGTTGAGCAAAGCTTGGATGTTCCAACTCCAGAATATGGAATTTGGACTGTGGTCCTCAAAGCACCCCCCCAACAAATACTGCCAGACTATGAGAGGAATGAAGGACAGGGTAAGTGAACCTCCACAGGCCACCTGTGCCTCCATCTGCAAAGGGAAGGGGGGCACTATGTGAGCTCAAAGGTTCCTCATGCATTCTAAAATTCTAGCCCTTTTAGAGATTATAAGACAAGAGAAACAGTTAATAGAAATACTATTGATATATGATAGAAATCTTTGGTATGTAAAGCCAAGGAATTAGCCAAAGGTCTCTGCAGAACAAACAAACAAACAAACAAACATGATTGGAATAGAATAAACCCTACAACACTGAGGATCAGGTAACACCCTAAAAGTTTGCAACAAAGGATATCTTTTATCTTTTTTTTTTTTTTTTTTTTTTGCTGTACCGGGGATTGAACACAGGGGCGTCCTACCTCCGCGCTACGCCCCCGGCCCTATTTTTTTTTATGCTTTATTTTTGAAACCGGGTCTCACGAAGTTGCGGAGGGCCTCACTAGGTAGAGAGAGAGAGAGAGAGAGACAGACAGACAGACAGACAGAGAGAGAAGAGAGGAGAGAGAGAGATCGATCGATCGATCGATCGCGCGAACGTGCGCATGCGCGCTGAGGTTGGCCCCGAACCCGGATCCTCCGGTCTCCGCCTCCCAAAGTACTGGGATTACAAGCGTGCACCACCACGCCCGGCCACAAAGGATATCTTGCTCCTCACATCAGAAGCAAACTTCTCACTCACTGTCTACCTTTATAATTTATAAAACATTGTCACACAGAACAATAGATTGAAGATTGGGAAGCACTTGAACATAATAGTGTTCCTTTTGATACGGACACAATCTTAAGAGGTGGGAAACATAGCTTCTATCATCCCCATTTCATGGATGAGGAAACTGAGTTTCCAAGTAGTTAAGGTCACAGAGCTAACTCTGTTTTCATGAATCTCTGTAACTGCTATAGAGAGTGGGAGGCAGCAGGGTCTCATAACTGAGCATCCGTGTCAGAAGTGGGAGCCCAAGACAGGGAGTATTAGGGTCTCATGGAACACACCTGGCCCTCACCAGGTTGTAGCAGAGGCCTGCAGTTGTGGACACTGTGGTTGGCCTCTTCTGAAAAGGGTTTCCCTTAGCACCCCCAAAGAAACATTACTATAGATTTGGAGATAGCCTAACCAGTCTGCATGCTGACTCCCTGGTGGGACCGTGTCCTAATCAGGTCTTTTCCTAAAGGTTCTGATGCCTGGCTTTGGTGCTCCGGGAGGCTGTGGTATGGAAACAATTGAGGAATCTCTGGGGACTCATGCTTTACTGTTGTGTGCTATTATGTAAAGCTGGATGCTATTGTACCATTGTACCATTGCTCTGTTTAGAGTTTTTTGTCCCCTACACATTATTATTCCAAAAATAGATGTGTAATACATTCTAGCTCATTTGAATTTAATTAGGAACCTTCTCACTGACATGGATGTGGTTTTATTGTCTTCAGGCAATCTTGTCTGGCCTGGCCAGAAACAATAAAACCACCCTGACATTATGCAATCTTTCTATAATTTGGGAGGACTGGTGGCAGGATGAGATCTTCCATATTATGGACATTCCTGATGTATTTGCCTGTTGAGCCTCCAAGGACACTGTGTGCTCTGTTTCTTGTATCCCAATAGGACTAAGATCAAAAGCTCATATGCCTCTGGGCCCACACAGTCCTCCCCTCCCCCTTCTCTGTGCTTTTTGGAGCCTAGCCCTTGGTTGGCCTTGAATGAAGAGCAAGGCCCTCAAAGGGTCACTGCCAGTGCTCTCCGGATGAGTACTACACATGGGCGGGGCCAGGGCCTGGGGCCCTCTGAAGGCTGTGTCATCCTGGGCTCCAGCCACAGAGGTTTCTTCACGGAGGGAAGCTGAGCTGTGCGCACGTTGCTAGGCTGTGGCTATTTATTTTTATAAATGAGCCTTGTGCTTAATTTAGAAATCTGCTTTTGCTTTTGCTTTCTTCTTTCCAGCATCATCTGGCTGTCTGGCACCATCAAAGAATTGCATTTCTGACCCAACGAGAGCTCGTGGGTGGATGGGGGCGGGAAGGAGGTTGGGGAAAAGACTGATGCCAGCCAGGCTTCTTCACGGGGAGGTGGAAACACGTGACCATGCCATTAGCGTCCTGTTCAGCTTCTGTATGAGCTTCATCTGTGACACCTACGTAGTCCTCGCTTGGAACAGCAGGAAAAAAAGTGGCCCCAATGTTAGCGTTTCTTCTGACAAGCCCACACCAGAATACAGCAGAACAGAAGACGAGGCTACATGAAACAGAACCTGAGTCAGGTGCCAGAAGCAGGTGACTTCGTGACTCTCCGTCCTTTGGAGGCAGCTATTTAATTTTATTTATGTATTTTTTGAGGTATTGGGGATTTGAGCCCAGGGTCACTCTATCACTGAGCTACAACCCCAGCACTTTTTATTTTGAGACAGGGTCTCGCTAATTTGCTGAGGTTAGGTTGACTTCAAACTTTTGATCCTCCTGCCTCAGCCTCTGAGTTGCTGGGATGATGGGCATGCGCCAACACGGTCTGCAAGGGGCAGCTATTTTAATAGAGCCATTTTACCGCAGCTATTTTGACATGCAGATATTTGATTTGGCCTCAAAACTTGGCCAATAAATGTTTGGCTTTAAAAATAAATGAGTAAAATGGGCATTTTACACCCCATCTGTGAGCTTCACCCAACCCTGATCTTCCTCCTCCTTGTCGACCCCATGTCTAGACATCAAGGGTGTACAGATTGTAGACAGGTGAAGGAAAGGGTTGGTATGAGTTTGAAAGGGGAGAAATATTAGGAGCCAGATAATGGTCAAGAATGAAGTATGCGTCAGAAATGTGGTGACTGTCAGAACTGGGAGCAGGTCAGGATTTCAGGAGGGCTGAAGGGCCTCTAAGGTCAAAAGAATGGATCAGTCAAATTCATGGGTGGGGCAAGAGTCAGAGATGGGATGAGAGGCAGGAAACGGTTATACAAAAATACAGTGAGTGAGCTGGGCGTGGTGGTGCACGCTTGTAATACCAGTACTTTGGGAGGTGGAGACTGGAGGATCTGGGTTCGCGGCCAGCCCCAGCTCGCTCTCTCTCTCTCTCTCTCTCTCTCTTCTTAGTGAGGCCCTCCACAACTTCGTGAGACCCGGTTTCAAAATAAAGTATAAAAAATAGGGCCAGGGGCATAGCACGGAGGTAGAACGCCCCTGGGTTCAATCCCCGGTACCGCCAAAAACAACAACAACAACAACAAAAAAAATATAGTGAGTGTGCATTTGGGCTTACCTATTTTGAGGCGGCTATATCAAACCAGTTGTGTTAGAACAGCTATGTGAAATCATTGGGCAAGAAAATAGTCCACTTAGGATTCAAAAGAGCATATTCTGGTTCTTCCACGGGCAGTGTCTGGGTCCTGAGCATGTATTCATTTCACTGAAGGGCTTGTTTGAGCCTCATTTTCCCCATATAAAATGCAGATGATCATGTCTGCCCTTCCTGTTTCCCCACCTTTTGCTCTCCCTCCAAGTGACAGGATGAGGGATGAGCCAGCAGCTTGTAAACTGCTCGGGGGCCACCTGGAGAAAGGTGCTTGCGTAAATGGCGGGTTCGTATGGATGAGTCCTTGGTGAGTCAAGGATTTCAGAGTTGGGCAAGAATGGCTGTCTCTGCCTGGTGATTCATGTGGACACAACGATGTGCAACGACTATGTTTTTGCCACGGCAGAGAACTCAGTACTCATTGCGTAAGTGCTGTAGATTGAGGAGCCGGCAATTGGGGATTACATTTGGAAAGAGACACCTCAACCTGTAATCTAAGACTTTGTTGTACAAAGAACTGTGGCAGGGCGTTTGTGCCCAATCGTCAATGTACCTTTGCCAGTGAAGAAACTTCCAAATTCTGCCATTCATCAAAATTGCCAAAGTCCCTGGAGGCACTTTTGGTGTAAGGAGAGGTAGAGGGAGGAGCTTACTGTCTATGAGAGTTGGTACTTTCTGTGTTGGCTCTTCACAAGGGGAGAGCTTTGATTTGGATGGAGTGCCCTAGGATTTGGGCAAGGGGGCAGCAGGGCTAGGGCCTCAGCTTCTAGAAGCTCATCCTGGGGCCACCACACAGCTGGGCTGGGGGCTCCCTTTGAGCCCTCAGCATGGAGGCGAGGGCCATGTGCATCTCCGCAGCTGGCTGACCCAGCCCCACCTCCGGCTTCCGCTCATCTCTATTTTAAGAGTCAAAGTACCACCTCCTCTGGTACAGTTAATCTTTGTTCCTGCCACGAATGCATTTTTCCTTGTTGTTTCTCACCACGTCCCAGCCTTCGGATTTCATACGGATTCCTTTCTTAAGCATCATGCTTGGTTCTCTCCTCACACTGACGTCCACACGCCAAGAACAACTGTTCCTGAGGAGGAGAGCACTTGGCATAGCAGAGAGAACGAGCCAGCGGGCAGTGCCCTTTCTCCATTAGTGCTCTTTGGGATTATGTGGGAATTTATTCGGAGAATTGATCTGAGTCTCTCTCAAGCCTCTCCCCCAACTACAATGTGTTTCTGTCCTGGAGAGTCACTTTGCTTTCATTGTGTTTAACTGGATGGTGATAAGAGCTTTTCTTTCTGAGCACCCATCCCCCAACATCACACCCAGAAGACCTTGGCTGGGTACCATGGAGAATATTACATTTAGTATTGTTCCTGTTGTTACAGCCTTGAGTACTCGCCCCTCCCGGTACCCGAGTGTGGGACAAGTCTTCTTCCAGACTTGTAGTTCTTTCAACCAGCAGGCACTTGTTCACTCTGTAGCCCTCACCATTCACTGACAAGCATACCTGGGTTTAGCTGGACAGGACTGGGTCCAGTCAGTGCTTGCTTCTCTGTGGACATCACATAGGACTAAATGACATACTAAACACGTAGCTGGTGCCCTCACACTGGTCCTTATTAATATTTTGGGGAAGTTATGCTGTTCCATCCACCACTTTCTAGTGATTCAGGAATTTTCAGTTTGACACAGAGCAAATGTAGAGACTAGAGGGGGTGGCACACCCCAGGTTGCAGGTAAGCCTGTTCTGCCATCCCAAGGGGACGTCCTGTGTGCCACCAGGAGTGGCCTGGTCCCAGGCTTGGTCTGCCTGGACCTATTGCAAGCAAAGGCCTAGTTTGCTCTAGCCCAGAGGTCATTCCATGCTACCAGGACAGAATGGTGGATGAAGCAATACAACCTCCCCCAAATATTAATAGGGACTTGTGAGGGTACCAGCTTGGGGGGGGGGCAGGGAGGCTTTGAGGCGGTGAATCAGTAATACTCCTCCTCAAGGCAGAAAACCAATGTCATTAGGGCAAAGCTGATGGGGGCAAGACTTTGCAAGGAGCATCCTTTACACATGAAGGTGCCTCTGGGTACGAGTGGACTCCTTTGAATCTTTCTATACCCTTGGAGGTAAACAAAGCAGATGTTGTTACTCTAATTTTACCAAGGGGAAAACTAAGTTCCAGAAAGTTTAGCTAATTGCTTTAGAGTCACTTAATTACTGGTGAGCTTGAGATAAGAAACCTCAAATTCCTAACACCTACTCCAGTTTTCCCCACTACCACACTGCTCTTCAGCAGGGCATACGCAAAATAGCCAGCCTAAGTCCCGGCCCTTAGAGCTGAGCAGAAGTCTGGAGCTGGCGTGGAGTTAGCAATGAAGTGGCCAGGCACCGGGGCTGCAGACGCTCTGTCCACTGACTTGGGTGGTTAGGCAAGGCTACGTGCTCAGCAGGGCTGAGACTGTCTGGGGCTCATTGTCCATAAGGCCATGGTGAGGGGAGGGCAACTGAGAGGAAGGCGGGGCAATACGTGAGTGTGGGCATTGTACCTGTGCACGCAGGTGAGCTGGAGTCGCTGTTGCCATGCTGGCTGTCATAGATGGATGGAGCACAGCCCCTCAGATGCCATCTGCAGCTTTGTGGACACACTGTGGCTTCTTACCTAACCTCTGCATCTCAGCCTGGTGGTCTCTCTGGCCACATGAATTTTATGAGTCCCTGCATGGGACATCCCAGGAGAGCCCCAGACTTAAAGATGTCTGGAGCAACTCTTAACCAATAAGGAGTGGAGCTGGTGAAAAAACGTCTCGGCTTTCTTGCTGGCCCAGAGGACACTTGAGATGTATTAGACTGAATGTTCAAGAGGGTCTCTGGTGGGAGCGAGCCTTGGTTGCTCTCACAGGATCCTGCTCATCAACACTCCCTTTACTGGCTCTCCTCTCTTCTGTCTTGCTTCCCTAGTCCCTCACTGCACTTCCTGGGACTGTACCCCAAAAACATATGCATCCCGATTCTGATTTTGAGAATCAAAACCAAGACAGTGGCCTAGTTCCTGCCTTCCCAAGCCCCTCTTACATGGTGGGCTTTCACACAGGCAGGTTTCTGCTACCACTGGCTAGTGAGCCTTTTCAGGTGGGGCATTGCCTGTTTGGGGCCATCAACCAGGAAGACCATGGATCTGGTAGAAATAATTATAGAGTTCTTCAGGTTGGAAGAATCTCACCTGAGGGCCCTGCAGCAGGGCGATATGGGTAAGGAATAGAGAATGGGGCTCAGAGTCTTTAAAAACAACACCAAGTGGGACAAGCTTGGAATTTTCATGTTGTGCGGTCTCTGGAGCAGGTGCAGCCTCAGTGACTTCTTGTCACCTTTTAACCAGAGGAGCCATGGCTTTGAGAACTCTCTTGCATTGGGCATGTCTAGGTTGATCTGCTCTCTAAATATCTCTGGGCGCAGTAGTGGAAGAGTCCTCTGGAGCCTGGGAAGGTGGCATCAGAAGTCCCCCAGGGGGACCGGACTCCGGGATCCTGCGTTCCTATCAGTTCTCCTGGGTTCCTGCAGGCCGCGGATTGGACTCTCAACTAGCAGACACGTGAAAGCAAACGTGCGCTTCTAACATTTCATAGCCTGCCTCCCACAAAACAGAAGGCGCTCTTCCCCTCGCGTTGTTCCCTGCCTTCTTCTTGACATTTTTAACATGGTGAGTATACAGCCGACTTTGCATTTCCGACACCTCCCACTTGAATTGGCTCTGGTGCCTCAAGGCCTGAGAATCCCAGATATTTCCTCCACCCAGAGAATATGTGGGGGAAGCTGACCTTGGGCTGAGGGGGGTTTTCTGCACACACTGGTGAAAGGCAAGTGCTACCTTTCTGCTCCAGTCCCCTGTCTTTGCAACGGTGTGAAGGAAACCCTAGCAGCCTCCATTTCCAGTCCTCTGTGGGACCTGCACAAAGCTCAGTATATCATTAGGTTTTCTGCTTAAGCCAGGAAAAAACACACTATCCCTTTGCTGGGTCCTTCCTTGCTTGTGGCCCAGGTCTGAGCCGCTGGTTCAGCTCCTTCATCTCAGATGGTTGGGTGTGGAATGGAGTGGTCAGCAGCCAAGGAACACAGAGGCTGGGCTGGTTCTGCCCCTCCTCTCTCCTCCCCTCTCCTCCCCTCTCCTCCCCTCCCCTCCCCTCCTCTCCCCTTCCCTCCCCTCCCTTCCCCTCCCAGGTGCCACACTCCAAAGTCTGGGTCCAACCCAACCTTGGAGCAAAGGGGAAGCTCGTCTTTCTTGAGTCCAGTGACAGATGCTAAGCACAGCCTGAGGCTATGTTTGCAGGGGAAGGTAAAGTCAATAGAAAGGAAAGATAGCAAATGGAGAGAGGGAAAAGGGAAATACATACACAAGGGGATAGTTACACAGAGAAGTGGCTGACTGCCACCTACAACTCTTGAGAGGCACTGACCCCATTTGTCACCCATCCCTGTTTCGAAGTGGGGCCAGGAGCCGTTGAATGCATTTGCTTGCTCAGAGAAGACATACAGCTCCGGTCTTCTAATTGTGCTGCCTCCCATGGCTCCCTAGACTAGAAATGAGTATGACTCTACTTACTCAACAAAACCGGTTTAAATACTTTATAAAGCACAAATATAAGATTGTATTTTTCCTCCTATTCACTCAAAGACTTGAATACACACTATTAGCACTGGGCCCAAGGGCAATAGAAGATGCTGGTTTAGAAGATTCTATGGGAAGACACCATGGCAATCGAATTGAACATAATGCCTGACACACAGTAGGTGATCAATAAATGTCTGAAATTGATTTAGTGAGTAAATGAAGAATGAACAGGAGAGAGCTATAAAGATACATATTTTACCAATAAGATACAGAGCATTCAACACTGATAACTTTTTTGTGCATGTGTGGTACTGGGGGTTGAACCCGGGGGCATTCTACCACCAAGCTACACCCCCAGACCTATTTTATTTTTATTTTGAGTCAGGGTCTCACTAGGTTGATAAGAGTCTCAGTATTTATTGAGGCTGTCCTCAAACTTGAGATCCTCCTGTCTCAGCCTCCCAAGTACTAGGATTACAGGTGTGCGCCATCATGCCTGGCTGACTGATAACTTTTGAAGGTACTTCATTGCTTTTATTTCAGACACTGAAGATGAGTGAGCTCTCAGTGAGCATCTCACTGGTCACCCCATGACCATACTGATCACACTCACACATCACAGTGCTACATGGAAGGAAGGTGCGGACAGGGCGCAGAGATGGAGAGGGTCTCATCTGCCCGAGGTCTCTACAGAAATGGGTTCTGAAGTTGCCGAGGAAGTCACCCAGGCAGACCAGGCCCTGGGAGACAGAGCGTGAGAACAACAAAGGTAGGAAACAGTCTGTTGTGTCAGACAGCTGTGTGGCTGGGACAAATGGAAGGAGTTGGGGTGTGTGTGTTGACTGGTGGAGCTGGAGGGAAGGCAGGGGCCTTGGTAGCCACCAGCTTTGTTGGTTGCTGTAGGTTTTAGAATGCCTTCCATGCAACCGAGCACTGGCAGCAGGTTTCACTTTCTTTTTTTTTTTTTTTTTTTTTTTGCAGAACTGAGGATTGAACCCAGGGGCATTCTACCTTTGAACTACACCCCCAGTCTTATTTTTTATTCTTTATTTTGAAACAGGGTCTCACCACGCCCGGCTCACTTTTTAAAATCTTCCTGGGAAGCTGAAATCCCATGTAAGGGCTGCTGCTTTGTCGTTGAGCATGTGAATATCTCCATGTCTCCTTAGGGCTCCTGACCAATGGTAGAGGGAATGATCTTTTATCTTGTAAGCACCTTGCCTAGTTTCTAGTATGTATTCCCCTCTGCTGTAAGCTACCTCAGGGCAAAACCTTCCTGTTGTTTGAGCAGAGTGAGCACAAGAGGACTTTGATTGATGGATGGATGGATGTTCAGAATCCTACAAAAGCCCATAAGCCCTACTGTTCTCGCCTAAGAGGGAAAAATTCATTTTTTACCATGAGTACTTTTTGTTTATCTCACCTTGTAAGTCTCCCACAAGAGCAGAGACCAAGAAAAAAAAAAAAAGAAATCAGCCTGGAATGTAGAGACAAGGTCGGTGCCTCCAGAGGATGTAGCGGGAATGCCAATCAGTGCTTCATCCAAAGCTGCCATCATGGTCTCTATGGCCTGGGCAGGAGGGGCCAGGAGATTCTGCACATCCTCAGGCTCCAGGGCCAAGCAGGGCTGCAGAAACGGCTCCAGTGCTGGAACATGGTGCACACTCCTGCTGCAGAATTCCTTGGGAGCCAAAAGATTTGATGAAGCCTGAATCAGAGGAGATAAAAGGCAATTATGTTCCTGTATCCTGGACTCCTGGCACCCTGTGGCTCCTTGGGGATATACTTGTAGCATTCGCATGTTTCTCTCACAAAGGCCCAGAGAGAGAAAAACAGCCGCTCAACATCTAATAAATTACCCGCCAGGTCACCACTTCTGCTGGCCTCATTCTGACACTCCTTCCCTTCTGATTGTTGACAATTATCCTCTAATTGCGCAGGCGATCTTGCTTCTGTAGCTACGGCACACATGAAAAGCTGTCGTCTGTTACTGTTTGTTCTGAATGCTGACGTGAGCTGAATCATGGCCTCAGTTGCACGCCCGAGTCCATTCTGAAAAGCAGGTCCCTCCCGCATTCCACCCAAGGAGACAGTCTTTGGAGGCCTGGAAGGGGGTGTCACAGCACATTTCTTGCTTCTTCCTTGACCTGTGGGCTGCACCTGACATTGGGGTGATCACCAACCAGTCCCTCCCCACATAGGGCACTACAATGTGGTCCTTGTGCAATTGAGGTCCACCCACCAGCAGTAGATGGAGAATGGCCATAGGAAGGAGTGCACGGACCCCAGGTCCCACCGCTCTCACAAGTGGATTTCCCTGGAATTCAGCCTCTGACCCTGCAGACCTCATCTGCTTTTTTGAAGCACAGACTTGAATGGCAGTTAAGTAACATAAATCATCGACATTATTAAATAGTACTTATTAGATGCCCTATATCCATTGTTTGCTGCTAGTTGCTATACAATCTTGAGAAGCTTATTTCCTGCAACAGGAGGACCAATGCTATGTGCAAGGCAAGCACCTCTATGCAACTGTGGAGTCCGTGGTGTAGTGTGTACTAAGGAGCATCGATTTGCAGATGGCCTCAAATGGAGACAGTGTTAGAGCCGTGTGAGCTGGAGGTGAGGCTTGGAGATAGGAGTATTGACTGATTATTTGGTTCTTTCATCCAGCACTATTTATTGAGGACCTACTAAGTGTCAAGTACCAAACCAGGTTTTAAAAAAAAGAGAGTTTTTAAAAAATGCTGTTGTGCACAGTTTTGAGGAGCTCACACTCTGGTGCGAATTAAAGTGTCTATACTATACAAATAGTGAGAATACAAGGTCCACTGAGAGTAGGGAGTATTAGGAGAGCTTCAGGAGGCTGACGGCTCTGTCTAAGGATGTGAGTTGATGTGAGTTGGCCTGGGAGGGTTGGGGAGCTTCGAATGTTTGCTGAGGGCATTTCAGTCCGGGGAGGCTGGAAGGACATGGGACAGTTAAAAGAATGCAAAATAGTTCAATTTGATCAATGAATATGCAGAGGGAAACACAGTGAGCAGGTGTGACTGGAGAGGGGCTGGCTCTAGTTCTGGCTTTTACATCAAAGGCTTCAGGTGGGGAGGGTATAAAAAGACTCACTGTGGCCGTGTGGCGGTAATGAATGGGAGGTGGGAAGGCTGGGGCAGCATTAGTTGGATGGAAGAGGAGCATGAAGAGATGTGTGGGAGATGGAGTCTACTCTACCCTCAGGTTTCTTTTCTTTCTTCAGTACTTTTTATGTTCTACTGCACAATGTTGTTTTAAAATTTTGATTCTTTTAATCTTCTTATTGTGGAGGGCTTGTTGTACATTGTTCTTGGGTCTGAACTCTCTCCTCTATCTCTGAGATGTCCGGCTCTACATGTCTTTCACGTTCTTGGTTGGGGGTGAGGGGCATCAGGTAGACTTGGATTAGTGAAGGTCTCCATTTCAGGCTGCACTCAATCCAAAGTCCCTCCTCTATGACCTCAACAATCCACTTGTGTTTTCCTCTTGCAAGGAAAACACAAGTTTAAGCTGGAGTACTTTGCCCAAGGACCAGAATCTCTCCCTACATTCTCCATTAAGGGTGTTAATAATCCCAGGGGTGGAGGGTCAGCTTGCCTCTGAACACAGATTTATCAGACATCAGCTCTTTATATGCCACATCACTCTTCCAGGTTGTATTTAAGGAAGAGTTTAGGCTCTGAGTGCTAGTGAAAGTCTTCTTCGGTCCCTCCTACTGCCAACAGTGCTATTGCTACTGGACCAGCTGCCTACATGCTGTTGTGAAAATGAATCTCTTAAAATGTTTGCAAAGCCTGATATACGTCCGTCATCTGGACTCCCAGCAACCCACCGAGAAACACAAACAAGAGAAGGGCTGGTCTCTGGAATGTTTTCCAGATAATAAATCTCCAGCACTCCAAGGAGGCTAAAGTCCGTTTGCCTACAAATACGCAAACTTACATTTCTCCTAGCCTGTTTCCCATTTCTCAAAGGTAACATATTCTGGAGAATACATAATAGAAAATAACAGATTGACTCAGTACCTCCTATGCATGTGATTCTTTATTAAGCATCGTACTGGGTTCTAGAGAACCACGAAGAAACCAAGACTTCCTCTGACCTCATGAAGTACATGTTCTCCTGGAGGACATAGAGCCAAGTTAATACATGCTCTCCTGGAGGATATAGAGCCGAGTTAATACATGCTCTCCTGGAGGATATAGAGCCGAGTTAATACACATTCTCCTGGAGGACATAGAGCCGAGTTAATACACGCTCTCCTGGAGGGTATAGAGCCGAATTAATACACGTTCTCCTGGAGGACATAAAGCTGAGTTAATACATGCTCTCCTGGAGGATATAGAGCCAAGTTAATACACGTTCTCCTGGAGGACATAGAGCTGAGTAAATACACGCTCTCCTGGAGGATATAGAGCTGAGTTAATACACGTTCTCCTGGAGGACATAGAGCTGAGTTAATACACGTTCTCCTGGAGGATATAGAGCCGAGTTAATACACATTCTCCTGGAGGACATAGAGCCGAGTTAATACACATTCTCCTGGAGGTCATAGAGCTGATTTAATACACGCTTTCCTGGAGGACATAGAGCCGAGTTAATACACGCTCTCCTGGAGGGTATAGAGCCGAGTTAATACACGCTCTCCTGGAGGTCATAGAGCCGAGTTAATACACGTTCTCCTGGAGGGTATAGAGCCGAGTTAATACACACTCTCCTGGAGGACA
>PVJS01009478.1:0-50252 GCA_004027185.1 Glis glis
TACCACAAAAAAAAAAAAAAAAGAAAACCATAAAGTAAGCAAAAACAACAGAGTGGGAGAAAATATTTGTAAATCATCTTTATGTTAAGAGCCTGGTATGTAAATATGTGTGTGTGTATGTGTGTGTGTGTGTGTGTGTGTGTGTGTGTGTGTGTGTAACTTATGACTCAATAATAATGAGACAAATAATGTAACTGACAAATGGGCCAAACATCTGAATCAACTTTTCCAAATAAGATATGTAAATGATCATCAGTAAGCACATGAAAACATGTCATAGCCTTTAGGCCTGTCCTTAGAAAAGTGCAAATGAGTATCACAATACTATATCGCTTCACATCCACAAGGGTGCTTAAAAAATAGAGATAATAACAAGTGTTGGTGAGAATGTGGGAAATTGAAATACTTTATATTGCTAGTAGGAATGTAAAATTGTACAATTGCTTTGGAAACTAGTATGAAAATTCCTCAAAAATATTTTTCTCCACATTTTTTATACTTTTATTGGTGTATTGTAATTATATAGCACAGTGAGGTTCGAAGTGATACAGACATACATGCAGCAGCTCTTGGTGTGTTTCCCTCTAGATCCCACCCCACTGCGCCCCTCCCCATATATGCTAGTGAGATTGGTATTCATACCTTCATATATGGACACAGCATTATTTGAACTGTTTCCTTCATCAAAAACTCAAACATAGAGTTACCATTTGACCCAGCAACTCCACTCATAGGTATATATCCAAGAGAAATGAAAATATACATCCATCAGAACAAAACAAATAAAACTTGTGTGTACAAATGTTTGTAACAGAGTGATTTATAGTAACTAGAAAGTGAGGTCAGATCAAATGTCCCTTAACTGAACAAAATGTGGCATATCTATACATTACAACATTATTTGGAAATAAAAGGTATGAAGTACTGATTCATGCTCCAATATGAAAACATGTTTTCATATATCTTGAAAACATGTTAAATGAGCCGGGCGTGGTGGTGCACACTTGTAATCCCAGTACTTTGGGAGGCGGAGACCGGAGGATTCGGGTTCGCGGCCAGCCTCAGCTCTCTCTCTCTCTCTCTTTCTCCTTAGTGAGGCCCTCCACAACTTCGTGAGACCCGGTTTCAAAATAAAGGTTAAAAAATAGGGTTCCACAACTTCATGAGACCCGGTTTCAAAATAAAGGATAAAAAATAGGGCTGGGGGTGTAGCTCGGAGGTAGAACACCCCTGGGTTCAATCCCTGGTACCGCAAAAAAAAAAAAAAGAAAGCATGTTAAATGAAAAATGGCAGTTGCAAACAATGACATATTGTATGATGACATATACATATGCATATATATATGACACAATTGGTAGATACAGAGCGACAGAGTAGATTAGTGGTTTCCATGGGATAGAGGGAAGGAGGATTAAACTGCTAATGGATATTGGGCTTCTTTGGGGAGTGATAACATGTCCTAAAATTAGATCATGGTGATAGTGGCATAACTCTGTAAATATGCTCAAACCACCGAACTTACAGTTTAAAAGGGTAATTTTTTTTACCATGTGAATAATATCCTAAAATGATTATGTAAAAAACTGCATCATTAATTAAATGAGTAACTAAAAGAGAAATCATATAGGGAGGAAAAGAAATATTTTTTAAAGTAGGAAAGAAAGCTGAATTTGCAATTGAATGCCAGTGGTTCACATTTTTTTTCATTCATAATTTAAGCTGTACAAGAAAAATTCTGGTGTGAATATTTGATATATAAGTTTTTAGGAAAATGAAAGGAGAGGCAGTTTTGGAGTGCTCTTTCAAATTTTCCATCTGTTTCAAGTACACAGACTGCATCTCTTTAATTTTTCATGGAAGTTTATTATTAACAGCTTCTTCTTTCTGAAATTTAAATCATGGTAGAAAATATAGAATTAGATTTTGACATTGATCATAATGGCTAGACCTGTCATCACTATGTACTTTGAGTTCAAATTTAGCAAAATCTCTGTCAAACAACTTCCTTTTCCATAATATAACAAATGTTTGTGACATTTTTGTAATTTCTTAAAAAGTCATCTTTCAGTAAATTATTTTCAAGAACAGATATTTTCTTAACAGTGGCCAACAACTGTTCACAAGTTTGAAACACCTAAACATGTTAGAGTCAAAGAAGTCAAGAAGGATGAATGAAAGTGGAGAAAAACAGCATGCTTCTCAACATCATTTTCTTCAGTATTATCAACTTGACTTTTACTAGTTTACATTCTTACCAGCAATGTATAATTTTCAACAAGAACACCAAGAGGCCAAAATGGAGAATTGATAGTCTGTTCAATAAATGGTGCTTTAATACACTGGATTTAGAAAACAGAAGAATATAAAAGTGTACATATATCTTACACCATAAACAAATATCAACTCAAAATGGACAGAATAACTAAATGTAATATCTGAAACTAGAAATCTTCTGGAGGAGAACTTCTGAGAAAAGTTGGCCTTGGCAGTAATTTCTTGGATATCACACCAAAAGCTCAGGCTCCAAAGACAAAATAAATAAATGGGACTACATCAAACCAAAAACTTCTGCACAGCAAGGAAATAATCAGCAAAATTAAAAGGCAACCTAAGATCACAAAAAAAGTTAGAAAGCACATATCCAAAATGGGTTAATATCCAAAATTTATAAAGAATTTGTACAACACTAAACAAAGAAATAACCCAATTAAAAAAAAACTGGGCAAAGGATCTGAATAGACATTTCTGCAGAAAAGACATAATAATAGCCAATAGGAATATGAAAAGTGCTTAACATCACCAATAATAAGGAAAATAAAAATTAAAATCACCATGAGCTACTACGTCACACCTATAAGGATGACTATTATCAAAAAGATAAGAGATAACAAGTGTTAGTGACACTGTGGAGAAAAGAGGACACTGGTACATTGTTGGTGAGAATGTAGATTGTTATAGCCAATAGGGAAAACAGTGTAAAGGAGTCTAATGAAATTAAAGATAGAACTACTGTATGATCCAGTGATTTCTTTTCAGGATATCAAACCGAAGAAGATGAAATCACCACCCTGTAAAGATATCTGCATCTTGTTCTGTTCATTGCAACATTGTTTATGATAGCCGAGATATGAAAGTGACCTAAATATTCAGCAACAGATAAATGGATATACAAAATGGGGTATGTATGTTGTTTGTACACACACACACACACACACACACACACACACACACACACAATGGAATATTACTCAGCTATAAAAATGAAGCAGATGTTACCATTTGCCACAACATGAATGGACTGAAGGACATTATACTAAGCGTGACACAGAGATAAGCCTGACATAGAAAGAAAAATACGGAATGATATCATTTATACATGAAACTTTTTTTAAAAAAGAGCTCAAATACACAGAAATGTAGAGTGAAACAGTAATTACAGTGGGGGTGGGGATGGGAGGGAGGGGTAGGTCAAAGGATATAAAATGACATATGTCTAGAGCTATAATGTTAACTATGAGCACTAAAATTATGTTGTATTATTTTGTCAAATAAGTAGATTTTAGCTGCTCTTGTCACAAAAAATAATTGTGTAAGATGATAGATATGTTCATGTGATGCTTTACTATAGTTACTACCTTACTATCTGTATGTATCCCATCACAACATGTTGTAAATGTCAATATATACAACAGAATTTATTTCAAAAATAATAAGTATTCATTTCTATCATTACTACCTTAAACCCCCAAGAACAGAAGTTATGTCCGTCATTAACCAGCCCTGTTGCAGGAACCCTTGATAGTGTTAGAAGGTTCGGTGCCATTTGTCCTGTGAAGTTTTGAACACTCAAGTTCATCTCACCTGTCTTAATTTGGTGCCTAATTTTCTCATATCAATAGTGATACATTTAACAGCATTGGGAAAAAAGATACATAGTCAATTTTCTGTTTGTTTAGTTAATTTTTGCTTCTAATCAATTCACTACATATCAATTGATGATGCAAAGCAGTGGGTTAGGTATATTGGAGGATAGAAAGTTTTATAATAGCAACTGCCTTCTAAGAGCATACATGAATAATATAGCACAGTAGGTGGAAAACTATGATTCATAAAATATATAAGTTAATTCAGGGGTAAAAATAGAAGAGATGGTTAAAGAGAATATAGAAACCTGGAAATTTAATTGGAAAATTGAGTCATAATATTTCTATTGAAATCTTTCCTGGATTATTTGAATAAATCATTCAATGCTAGGAATGGATTTGTCATGAAATGAAAATAGAACGTTAGGAATCAGGGACTTCCACTTGTGAGGAGCTCTTACAAGGCACTAGACAGGGTTCCAAAAATATGTTCACATATTGTTCATGTAAAATTTGGAATAGAAAGATAATTTAATTCTAATCAGTAAAGACCACTGTCTCTTCACATTCGTATTTCCTTTTCGTTGTCTTTTCTTTATGGTGAATGACATTGGACTGACTGTGAGAATTGTGGAAATCTGCAAAACAGAAGTTCGGTGAAAGGTATATTTTATATGGTTCAATGGGATATGTATTATGTGGTTCACCATCAGTTCTACGACTGATGAACTCATTGTTAGACATCCCCATGTAGGAACAGATTTCAGAAGACTTACACCTCTCACTGTGTGCACTCAGCCTGTGCCATGGCACAAATGTTATGGTATCAGAGGTCCCGCTGTATAAACATGCCCTACAGCTCTTAGTACTGAGAGTCAGGATAATGGAGGAGAAATAAGGTTTGAAATGTGCACAGCCAGGAGGCAGCCTGTGGAAATTTCTTTCAGTTATCAGGGGTGTAAAATTATAGGCAGTGCATTCAGTTCTTATCAAGCCTAGTCAAAACAAAAGTTACTACCTGTCAGGAATACACTAAGTAATGCAACATATACAATTATAAACATATAGCACATTTTAAATGGGAACTATGCACAATATTGAATTTCCCAGACTTCTTTTTCTTAATAGGGCACACACTTATAAGAGTACTACAAAGAGCTAGGGCATTCAAATGTGAAGTTGTCTGTGGTATGCATCCCAGAGAATTGGACTATATCCTAGCAACTCTGATACATCTTGTTCTGATGCTGTGGCCTGTCCAGACAAGTAAGTCAGCAAAGTTGCTATTAAAGCCACAAAACTACCTGAAGAAATAAGTGCTCCAGTGACAAAACCCTCCATATATATTGATCGGGAAGTCAATGTATGCAATTTAAGAGTAATTTGATTACACAATTATGCAGCTCAATACAGTGTAGTCACGATTTATAAATGCATTTTATTTGCCTTTGTGAATGCCTTGATTTCAGATTAATTTTGTATTTTTAAGTTTATTGATATACCAAAAGTCAAATTCTTACAGAAATGTGTGTGAGGCAATAACACAGTTAATTAATAAAGATGATCGGCTTTTTGTAAATTTTGTGATGTTTGTGGCATTTGTCTCTTTTTCAAATTTGTAATATGTTGTGATTTTTTTCTTTTTTCCAAGTGTGCATTTGCCTTCACACATAATTATGCATTTATAATTTTGTATTCTTCTTGGAATGTACAGAATAGGCTCATTGTGAGGTTGAGAAGATTTTTGTATGCACACAGTCCTTTCTGCAATGCCTATCTCACACATTTTCAATGCCCAAGTCTCAGTGTTATGTGTAAACAATGCGCAGAGAGCCTGACATACAAGGTGTACTAAGGACCAGCTTCTTTCCTCACCACTTCAAAAAACTCACTTGACTATTATAGATGTCTGTGGCTCCATTGAATCACAATAACTGACTTTAACCAAGAAAAGAGACTATGTACTAGTTTAATATTTTTCAGCCTTAAGGTGCCCACTAATGTATATCTAGTCCAGAACTTGTAGGTCAGAAAATGCAAATATCACTCTAGGTAACAGAACAATGGAACAGAATATATAGCCTCAAAACTTTAAAGAAACCTCTAAGTGGAGACACACACACACACACACACACACACACACACACACACTTGAATAGAGTGTCCCCCAAATTAAATCAAATAAAATATACAACCAGTATCCTACTTATTTTGAAACCTTTTCTCTTTATTAAAAAATTCTTCCTTTTCTCTATCCATGCTACTTCTAATACTCTGTTTTATATTCTTTGGAAACACTAGCATTATATTTTACCCCAGGGACTGTCTTCTATATTACAATGATAATTTTCTTTAAAAATTCCAAAGTGTGTTTCAATTTTTGCCACCTGCATCCCTTTAGTTCTCCCCCTCTCTGGGTTGTTCAGGACATCTTTTGTAGTCTTTTGATTTTTCACTCCAATGTTTTATAAATGCCTTTTCGTTCTTTGTCTCTTTGGTATGAAATCCCCCTCCTTGCCATTCCCACTGCACTTTCTAGCAGCACCGACTGCACTATTTAATAGAAACACCCTCTAGGAAAAGCTAATTGCTTGGGGAATTGTTATTCCCTAAAGCCAATGGGAAACTTTTGGAATCTCCTATTAGTCTCAAAACTAAAATCCTACCTCAATCAGAGATAATTATTAAACTAAGCAAGAGGATTTCAGTCGTCTTCTCAAATTGATCCCAAAGATGCCCCCTGCGATGCTGCTGCCTCATTCAGCTTTAGCCACTTTCAATTAACTGAACAGCATAAAGCACTCCCAAGGGACTAGGAGCAAACAAAATCCAAATTACAAACAAGCAGAGATATCTGAAGCAATTAAGCCCTTGGTGGATTAACTCCGGGGTGCCCAGAAGTCTTGTTCAAGGCCAAGGACCCAACTGGAATAGGTACAATATTAAATCTGTTCAATCCTGTGAAGCGGCTAATATCTGATAAATTCAAGCTGTGTAGACAGTTACATTATATAATTGATAAGAGAGGTGGGGGAAGACTTGTGGCCTGAATGATCTGATTTAGCGCTCTCTACAGCCCAATTCCACAAGGTAAAGTCCAAATTTCCACTTCACTTTGCAAACTTGACCTCATTTACTTCCTAACATCACACAATGCCCTACTGTAAAACCGCATTTTATAACTCCTGGAGAATCCATTAGATAATCTAGGCCAAGCAGGCCTTTCAATGCACGTGCCACCAGCAGAACTAAGCAGTTCCCATATATGCAATTTTGCAAAATTAAAGAAGAGCCGGTGAAGAAAAGGAGATTAAAAAGTAGAGCAGAAGTTGGAAAAACTAAACTGAAAATGAAGCAAAGAAGTGGTGTGTGTGTGTGTGTGTGTGTGTGTGTGTGTGTGTGTGTATGTATGTATGTTGAGTGGTTGAAGTAATGAAGTGACTCTAAAAAATCATCCTTGGAGAGAATCCCAGTAGCTCTGGCTATCTGATGATGGAGGTCAGGGAAGCATTTCAAAGGTGCTTACAGTTTGACAGAGCACTGGATTACAGAAGTCTCCTGCCAAGCTTCAGGGAGGGAGGCAGATGCTAAGTCCCAATTCCTTCTTGCACTCTGGTCCCCCGCCCCTGCAGGTGTTATCATTGGTGGAACAGCAGCACAGAGGGAGAGTTCTGGGACTGCAGAGGCTTATCTGTAATAGCAGCTTATCTGGGGCTGGCAGTAAACCTTGAAGTTAAAACTAAAGAAATTCTAGCCCTCCTGTCATTTCTCTGTTTTTCAGTGCTATTCCAGGTCCTTACTAGCCTCTTTCCCCTAGTTTATGCATTTCAATCAAGCAAGCAAGTAATAACTATCTATTCAGGCCCCACTGTGTTCCCAGAATCATGCAAGGCCTGGGGGCATAAAAATAGACACAACTCTCTCCCTGATACCAAAGAACTTATATCAATGTTAAGGACACAAGGCACCAACATGAAAGAACCAAAGAAACTAGACATCAAGTAGTGTGTGTTGAATCACAGCGCAGGTGAGTACAATCTGAGCTCAAAGGAGAAAGAGCTCATCAAGGGCCCAGTGGTTCCGCCCCTGTGGTGGACTGAGAAAATAGATATATTTTTATAGACAGAGGTGGGGAGGACAAGTAACTGGAAAAGGCTCAGAGCATGAGCAAAAGCACTAAAAAAAAAAATAGGCTGTCAATTGGAGGGAGCAGACCAGCCTGACTTGAGGAAAGTCCCAAGGAAATGATGGGAAGGAAAATTCAACTCCAACTCTGGAAGCCTGTAGATATCAATTTTAAAGAATTTGGACCTTATTCTGCCAGGTATGGAAAACAACTAAGTCTTAAAGCAAGCACAAACCGCCTCAGTTTGTTGGTGAACGAATGTGAATGTACTCATTACTGTTTCTTTTGTCCCTATCTTATCTCTGCTAAGGATCTGAGATTGATAAGAACAGACATAGTCAGAAAAAAACAAGTAGGAAAGAATGTCAAAGGTGGTTTTGAGAAGTCATGCAAGAAACTAAAGGATGAGATGATAATTAGTATTTTTAAGTTAAAACAATTTCAAATGCAAGGAAGGTATGGGAATAAGAGATAAATTAGTGGTTAAGAACAGAAAGCACAGTAGTAGTCCTTAATATATGATAATGCAATGTAAAATAAATAATAATATGACTTGGATACTATATATTTATAAAAGAGTATAATAAATATATGAGAAGCTAATCAAAACCATCACAAAGCTCAGCATCACTGGGTTTATACCCATTCACTCTGCAAGAGATCAAGTAATTGTGGAATCATCAGCAAATGCCTTCCTAGCCTTCATGGAAGGGCCCTCTAAGCTACAACATGGCATGTACTCCTGGACTCCCTTCACTTCCGGCCTAGTGATGGAATGCCTGGAGATGCCTCGGCTGGTAGTGATGCGTGCTGCAAGAGGACCACAGCTGCTGTCGCCCAGTTCTGTCTGCCTGCAGCAACCATTTAAATGATGAGGCCTGCTGTCTGCATGGAGGGCCTGGCACGTGTCACTTCCACAGGCGCCACTGCTGCCTCACAATCACTGACAATGGCCCTAGCAGTGTTCCTTGCTCTGGAATGTCATTGATGAGCTTCAGAAACCATAGTGGGGAAAACCTTGGCTGTCAATCTTTTGTTTATTGCATCACCCTCAACCATGCACCAGCCCAAAGACAAAACTGGGGGAGAGGTGTGATGTATTCAGGATTGGCCCTCTTTTTTTTAACAACTAGACTGTTGACCTACAATCCTCATAGCTTTTTCTCTCCCTCTCTCCCTAAAGAATTTAGTGCTTAGGAAAATTTGCTGTGCCACATGATAACAGCCAATTCCTATCTGACTTTACAGAGGCCCAGACATAGAGCTGAATGGACAACTTGCTATAGGAAGAACACCAGACCACAGTAGCATACACATTTCACAGTTCTGAAGGTGGGAGAGGCAACTTTGTAAGTTCAAGAGCAATAGTTATGTAGCAAATAATGCTAGATGATTGCACAGCATTGTACACTTGCAGTTACATCCTATCCTATTTTTTAATGACTCTTAAGAATAATCCTGCTATGTCCAGAACCTCTGTTAGTGGTGCCCGAATTCCAAGTCAGAATGTACAATGATAACAGTTTAGAGAACGTAATGTTAGTTAAAAATAACCATATTAAGAAAATTATACCAGTAATTAGAATCCTTGTATGTTTCAGGAATGAAGGAATTCCACAAAGCCTGGAGTAAAACCCCACATTTAGATCTTCCCCAAACCTACCTCCCAAGATGTAAATGAAAGACCAGTAGAGTCATCACATAGTAATAATTTCTCCCAAAGAGCTAAGCAGATGCTAGTTATTTTTATGGGGATAAAACATGTACATAAGAACATCAAAGCTACCTCAAGGCACCATATCAAGAACCAGATCAAAATATGGCATCTTTATTCTACTTCAAACTGAGGGTTGTATTTCACCATTGATTAGTATCTACAGATCCCCAAACAAACATTAGATAGGTAGATACATGCATACATACATGCATGCATGCATGCATACATACATACATACATAGAATATTCTAAGGATCAATCATGCCAAAACTTAAATCAATTTTGGGGGAAAGCCATTCTTTACTGATCCTAGTTGGTGGGGAAAGGGATGGGTGATGTGGCTAGCCACTGGTATTAGTCAGTGTCACATATATTGTTGAGTTGTTTCTGAAAATTTATTTCTTTAGACTTTGATTCAGCAACTGAGAAAGACTGACCTTTTATTTCTTTATATTTATATTCCTGTAGCTAAGGTTGAGGACACCTATTATACCTCTTCTTCATTAACCAACATTGCCTTTTAATTTTTGTTTTCCACAGACAATGTTGCTTATAGAATAGCAAATCCTTGCCTCCACCTCCATGTCATTAGCATTTTTATTTCACTATTCTAAATATGAGAAAAATAAACAAAAAGAGAATATATTGAAGTTCATAATAAGAACAAGACACCACTCTTTGAACACATAAGAGTTTCATCTCAAGGATGAGGAGAAGCAAACTGAGATCAGTTATTTAATGAATAAGAGGTATAATAGGTGTCCTCAACCTCTTGTTGATAAGGAAGGGAAGTTTTACCTTGTATTTATCCCTAAGTCACTTTTAAATTCTGTTTTGGAATGCTCACAAATGAATTAATCAGACAAGATATGTTCTTCTCTCCTTTTTCTTCAAATAGCTCTCCCTCTAAGGGCATGCCCATAAAGAAATAATATTGCAAATGTAGATGTCCTAAAGGTGAAAATGTTAGTACCATAGCCAGTCATAGCATTTAGATCTCATAAAATTATTGTGTCAGATAATGGGAGCAGAGACTATAAAGTTCAAGAGGCTGTCAAGTTGAAACCGGACATGTAAAGAATCTGCATGCCCTTAGCTACAGGAATATAAATATAAAGAAATAAAAGGTCAGTCTTTCTCAGTTGCTGAATCAAAGTCTAAAGAAATAAATTTTCAGAAACAACTCAAAAACATGTGTGACACTGACTAATACCAGTATCTAGCACACTCTACCCAAATCACCCTGCCTTGTGGCCAGACAACAAAAAACTCAGATTCTTGATCAAGAGAGAATTTGTGTCCTACAAGCTGGTCCTCTGGTTGATAAATAATATTCGTTCAAGTTCAGAAAGCTGATGACCATATCAGGGTCTTTCCACTCAGAACCTATATCTTACCACATTTCAGAAAATGTTTAGTCATTGGAATAGGGAAAGGGAAAATACAGATTCTTGGTCTCCTTGTATTTGTGATAAATTTGAATCAATAGTGCCTGTTTCATTAACATCATCAGAGATGGACAGGTCTTTCTTATCTGGGCTAAACTGTATAATAATTAGCCATGTCTTACAGAAAAAGCAGGGTATTTTTTTTTTGGAATAGTGCATGAAACTAAGGAACCAGTCATCTTCAGAAAATGACAACATTGCAGGCACTTAGATGCTGGTGACAATAGTAGTGGAGGTGATGTTGATAGTGAACACCAGTTTATTTACTGGGATTCCATTTCCAGGTTACTTCATTCCTACAGCCATAATCCTTGGGTCATTTTGTTCTTCCTATTTCTCTATTTTGTGTGACTTAGCCAAATCATCTTAGAACTGCTTGGGTCTTAAAGAGTCATTTCTCTATTACAATGATGACAACAAAAAAAATAGAAAGTGTTTCTGTGTGAGCTCAATTCCAGATTTAAAAAAAAATTCCCCACAGAATTCTCCACTCCAAATCAATGGCATGTGTATATCCCACCCTAATGGTGGAGATATTCATGAATGAGTCTTTTTTTCCCTGGGCATACGACTCTCAAGTTGTCACCAATGAAATGTTCCTTTAATCAGCCTTTGTGGCCAGGCCTCTAGTTAGTAAATAAATATTCTGCCTGCCAAAAGCAGGTCTCTGCCAGTGTCAGTCATCTTCCTTTTTTGCTAACTTCTTCATATTTTTCTGCTTAGTTCTCTAAAGCAACTTCTTCCTTTTTTTTTTTTTGTACTTTTCTACAATTTTGTCTATTCTTTCTATCTAAGAATCCTTAAATCTTTCTGGAGTGTCCTAAGTGGTTCTCAAATATGGCTATGTAAGTATCTCATCCTAAATGACCATATCATATTCGGGAAATCAATTCCAAAGAGCAGACACCTATTGCATGAATTCCCAGCTTTTCTTAATACAAACTATTTCTTAATTATCACTTTTTAAATTTTATGGTTTTCATGAGAAGTTCATTTTGAAAACTAAACTTATTCCGAGTATAACTCTTCCCTCAAGTTTAAAGAGTTTAAATTTTTCCTCTCCCTGTTAGAATAGTGATAGAAGAAAGAGGCATCAGGCCACCATACATAGCCAGCAGGCAAAAGTATGCAGGAAGAGGCAGAGAGCTCAAGGGACCAGCTAGCAGGCACAGAAGTTATTCCTGGATAACAGGCGACAGCAGCAGGCATTTTGCAGAAGGCATTAACAGAAAGCAAAAAAAAAAAAAAATCATTAGAAATCAATTAACAAAACATTGCTATTTCATATGCAAACTCAGACAGTCATGGAGATTCCTGCACAATTGTTATTAAAGCCCCTCATACAAGGAAGTGACCATTTCTATATAGAATATTAATGGGGCAGAAGAGGTTCTTGCCGAGCATGAGGGCATGAGCACAGCAGAGGAGATCTAATGTTCCAAACAGGGAGGATTCACTGGGTAATACCTAACTAAGAGTCTCAATGGAGGAATTGGGAATTAATGCCAGAATCCCTTTTATATTATCTTGCAATTAGAACTAGTATTGGCCAGCTACTTTAAAAAGTCACTTAAAATAGCAAGCATTACAACAATGATGCATATGTATCCTATACACTTTGATTTCATGTAAAATATAAAAATTACATAAAATACAATATTTTACAATTAGAACTAGTATTGGCCAGCTACTTTAAAAGTCACTTAAAATAGCAAGCATTACAACGATGATGCATATGTATCCTATGCACTTTGATTTCATGTAAAATACAAAAATTGCATAAAATATAATATTTTGCCATAGGGCTGGATTTTTTATTGAGGGTCTACTGGTTGCATTCTGGGTCACAATCCCTTCATAAAACACAGCCATGGGCATTATTTATTTTTCCCTATTTAAGTGCCTTTAAAGTAAAACAGGAACCTAATTGGGGTACTTCTAAAGCAACTCAAATGCAAAATCTTTCTGCAGTTTTACATTTCTCTTCTATTTTTTGTCCCACTCAATCCATGTCTATGCATTTCCAGTGTTTCTCTTTTATCAAGTCTTACCTAAGCATTTAACTTAGGTCTTATAGAATTAACAATCTCTCTTTTCACATTTATAGTTCATCAATTTGTGCATTATCAAATTAAATTACAAAAACAGGATAAAAGTAAAACAATAAACAAGTTTAGGAATAAACACGGTTGACCCCTGGTTAGCACACACATTGGATGAGGAGCACAGGTATGTCTGAGCATCCTGGACAGGACACAATGTCATATCAGACCTGCCACAGGCATTATTCAGTGTGTCTGACCTGCAGAATGAAAAAGCTCAATTAATTTGGAGGTCACTGAGTACAAGTATACATGCACTGTCTTTGACATAAACTTTTCTTAGGCTAACTTCATAGTAAAGGGCATAAATCTTCCCTCATTTTCTTAATGAAATCTCACCCATACTCATGCAACCCATCCTGGGCTACGCCACCAACAAAAGGATCACAATATAAGTAACAAAATTAAGTATCCTCTGGCTCAGCCTCACTAACCAAACTATTAGATGATAAGCCCTCTTGAATTCCCTTTGACTATGGAAACTTCTAGAAGATTAAAAAGTGCCCTTACCCATAAATACAGCCCTCCAGGATCCCACTTGGAATCCTTCTCCTTTTCTGCTTCCAACAATCCCTGGAAGAGTCCCAGATCACTGAGAAGGCAGCATGGTATTTCTCTGGCACTAGTGACATTAGTGAGACTTTCCACCTCTTGCAATACATCTTTTGTCTATTTGTGTGAAGCTGTCCTATCCTGAGATTTCAGTATCGTACAGAAATGAGAACAAGTAAATATTTTATTTTTCATATTACCTGGCACAAGTGTCAGGCAAGAATGGTGGGAATGAGAGCACATGACAAGCCCCCACTTCTCAACATTCCTCTCCTCTCCCATCCATGAGGACTCAGGCTCAGGCTAAGCTTTCCTGCCTCGACTTCCTTTTCTCACCCCAGAGTGAGCATCGCTCCTTGAAGCTGCTTGCTCTCTAAAGCATCTAGAACATTGTGTGGACGTTCCTTCCCTCCTCCCCCATGATCATTATTAAGCATGACTTGTTTTCACAGATTTTGCTCTTCTTGCTCTTCTCAATCAACCTTTTGAACTCTTCATAAATCACCAAGGCATTGTTACAGATAAATAATAGGACCCCAGTCAGCAATTGCAATGAGTTTTTAATTCTTGAACAGAAGTTGAAGAAACCAGAGTTGGGCAGTAGTTGAAGTGGTTAAGAGCAAATTTTATTCAGGAACTATTGCAATAGGGAAAGAGACTTCAGTGCAGAACCAGGCTCAATTCTAAATATAACAAGAACAATTAAGGGCTTATAGCCAAGGAGCAGGTCATTGGACTTGATGGATGGGAAATTACTAAGAGGAAATGTTTGGGGTCAAGGTGGATTCTTGCTAAACTGAACAAGATTCTTGCTGAAGGCAGACCAGAGTAACCAGTTATCACCTCGGGGATGGTGGGAGATGAAGAAATGTGGTCAGATAGTGAGGGTGGGGTATTCTGGTTAGATTGATTTGGCAGGATTAATGCTACAACTGGGCTCTTGATGAAAAGGCCCAAGGACAGGATCCAGGCAAAAAAAGGGCTTCAATGAGCCTGACTAGAGTTTGGTCAAGGAAAGAGTGTCACAGATAAACCTCATGAGTAGTCTCCTCCCAGGAATTGCTTAACCAGTTGTACTTTCATCTACTTGAGCCACAGAACATCCATAAAGAGGCTCTAGATGAACTCCACATATAAATCAATTATTGTCCCACTCTGAAGCCTCATTAATTTAGCAGCAATCAAATCAGGAAAGTCAAAGTAACACCTACAAACAATTAAAAATTTTGTCAGTTAATGCGAGGCTCTTATAATCTGCAAAAGGAAGCAAGGAAGTGATTTATCTAATTCAGATGTAGCAGCATCAAGATAAGACTTCGGTAAGCAGACAGCTGGTCCATACAAAAGTACACTTTTGGTAAAACAAGAGGGCCTATGACCTGGGGAGCAAGTAACCCATTGCTGGTAAGAAGAGAGTCATTTCCATAGCAGAAGTAGTTTCCAGCCCTCACTAACCTTATTAGACTTCGAATTTCATGAACCCTAAAGTTGCTCCCAAATCAGTTAAATGCATACATAAAAAATGAGAAATTATCAGGAAATGTGTGGCCTTAGTAGGATAATCAATAACTCTCAGATTCGGAGGCAACATTTTCAGCAACACAGAAACAATATGTTGTTGTTTTTTTTAATTACTTGGGAACTTTGCCAGAGGTTAAAGATAAACTAATAATATCAAGTAAAAGAGTGTTAAGACCCAGAAACCACTGCAATATGTCATGGAAATGTTGTCAAGAGGCTGGTGGCAAACTTCATGGGGGACAATTGGCTTGGTGGCACACAATGGGAAGTGGGCAGCTGGATCACTGATGACCCTGTAATGCAATAGTCCTTCACAGGGGGGCAGTTCTGCCCCCAGGGGGCCATTTGGTAATGTTTGAAGATATTTTTTATTGTCACAATTGGGAGAAAGATGTCAGTGACATCTGATAGGTATTGGCCAGGGATACTGCAAAAACATCCTACTAAGCAGCCCCCACAGCAAAGAAGAAATTAGCCCCAAATGGCAATAGTGCAGAAGTTGAGACATATTATAAGGCTACTCAAGAAGGAAAAGCAACCCAGTATCCTAAAGAATCTAGGGGACTACAACAACCAATGATCTCCTCCAACCAAAGCTATCTTTTGAGAGATAAAAGGGCATTTTTAAATATAGTAAGACTACAAAGAAAGCCAATGGATAATAAAGAAATCTTTTGTATTTCTAGGTGTCCTTTGGTTAGTACATTTTTTTTTTCTTCTAAAGCCTTCCCACTTTATATTCTCTGATGTTTTGGCCACTTCCTTCCTTCCACCCCTCCTTCTTCTCTTCTACCAGCAAT
Organism: Glis glis; assembly: GCA_004027185.1. Taxonomy (NCBI): domain Eukaryota; kingdom Metazoa; phylum Chordata; class Mammalia; order Rodentia; family Gliridae; genus Glis; species Glis glis. The sequence continues at coordinate 16,131 of PVJS01009478.1, forward strand.
GTATAAGACCACATAAGCTCTACCTGAGATATTATTTAGAATGCTTTGCAGTAGGGAAACCTCAATGGATTTCTGAGGATATTCTGAGGTGGCTGCGGCCATTCTAATCATCAGCAGGAGATAGTCTGTTTGATGTGGGAATTATTGATCCAGTGTTAAGAAGTTACAATCACATCAAACATAGTTTGAGATATTTAAGTAAAGGACCTAAGAAGATGACAGTGTTATAAGTGTTACCTTTCATTTTGCATATCCTTCTTCTTTTACTTATCCTTTTATTTTTTCTACTGGTAATCATAAAGCATGTCTTGCCTACAAATCATAAGTTTATATGATCCATGTTTTCCAAGCCCTGCATCTGTAGATTACACCAACATAATAGTGAGTAAGGTAATTTTTATAATCAAAAATGAAATGTCCCTTAAAGACCTCATTTATTAATGTTTGGAGCTGATGTAATTGAGTCATGAGGGTTGTAGTCACAGCAGTCACAGCAGTGGATAATGGATTTGTCTGGGGTGTGGCCTGGGGTGACCTACCTGGGGTAGCTAGAGAGGATGGGTCCCTGGAGGTGCAGCCTTGGAGATTATATGTGGTTCTTCCTCCCCCATCCTCTCTCTCTCTCTCTCTCTCTCTCTCTCTCTCTCTCTCTCTCTTGCTTCCAGCCTCCATGATATGAGAAGAACAGTCCACATGTTTTCCCTTTCTCTGCCTCCCACTGTCATGCCCTGAGATCCAAGGTCCCTAGACTTACATGGACTGAACCTGAACCATAAGAAAATAAATCAAATAAATCTTCTTTCCTCTAAGCTACGTGGTCAGGTCTTTAGATTATGGCTGCAAAAATGCTGACTGGAACAGTCATGTAAGTGCAAAGGTTCCATTTCCAGATTGCTAGCGCCCATGTCAACTGATCTTGATCTTCCCAATGATTACATCTCCCAGAATTTCCAGCTAAGCTCAGGCTCACTCTTGTTAGCCTCCTAGTACTATGCTGAGCTAAGAGCATGTCCTGCAGAGTGGCTCCCCTGTGACAGAGCAGCAACACTGAAAACTCATGCCCCCATTGCCTCACAGAGTTTTCAGTAATTTCATCATTTTTATTTGTAGGACTCTTTCCTTCAGGCTCAGATTCTAACAATGATTGTGATGATGATTATGATGACAACCATGACTAATAACTGGCAGTACAAATTTTAGAACCACCTTGAGCTAAAAGCTAGGTAGGAGGGTCAATGTGTGTAAAGGGGTACTAAGCTCCACTTACAACTACTACTTTTTAATGACGGGCATTTTAACTGGACTGGATGCCTGTGTCTCTATTCATTTGTCCCTGTGTATGAGTCTTTACTCCTGACTCCAAAAAGTCTCCCTCAACCCAATATACAGGCCCCACATTTTCTTTATCTTGGAGGTACCTAGGGCTTATGTTCAAGCTTGATACTTCTATTTTGCTCACTATAAGTCTGCACACCAACGCACATTTGTTGTCATCACACAATACCCCCAACATGCACACAGACAGAAAACCGGTCAGATTAACTCACATTCAGCCTACAATGCAAAATCTGCTCCTCTTAAGGCAGGTCATGCTTCCTAATATTGTAATGAGGTGCTTCATTACATAAGCAAGTGAGTGCAATGAAGTAATTAAGAAGATGTGAAGGCAGATTGTCTGGATTCAGATCCCATTTCTGCCACTATCTCGCTTTGAAACCTTGACACTTAGACTTCTTTGTTTCTCAGTTTCCTCAGCTTTAAATTTGTAGTAAAACTAGATACTCATCGTCAGATAAATGCGTGAAGCAATGTTGATATATATACACAATGAAATATTACTCAACTATTAAGAGCAATGAAATCCTCTCATTTGCAGTAAAATGGATGGAACTGGAAGACATTATTTATCACTGAAATAATCCAGGCACAGAAATACAAGGACCACATGTTCTTTCTCATGTGGAAGCTAAAAAAGTCAACCTGAATGTACAATACTGGTTGATAGAGATTGGAAGCTGGGCACAATGGCCTGTGCTGTGTATTCCTAGCTACTCAAGAGGCTGAGGAAGGAGGATCACTTGAGTCTACAAGTTCAAGGTCAACCTGAGCCACACAGCAAGACCTCATATCAGAAAAAAAATAAATTTTAAAAATAGAGGTTGTGCAATAAACATAGGACCAACTCTTCAACATGTGTAGAAGGCACGTGTAGAGGCCTTCTCAGTAAGACTCCCAAAGTTCAGGAAATAAAACCAAGAATAAATAAATGGGATAGCATCAAATTAAAAAGCTTCTGTGCAACAAAGGAAACAATCAAGAGCCTAGAGAGCCTACAGAATGCGAGAAAATCTTTGCCAGCAACACCTCTGATAGAGGACTAATATCTAGAATATATAAAGAACTTGAAAAGCTTAACACTAAAAAGGCAAATAACCCAATAGAAATGGGCAATTGAACTGAATAGAAACTTCTCAAAAGGAGAAATACAATCAGCCAACCAATATATGAAAAAAATGTTCAACATCACTAGCAATCAGGAAAATGCAAATCAAAACTACTCTGAGATGCCATCTAACTCCAGTTAGAATGGCAAGCATCAAGAATACAAACAATAACAAATACTGGAGAGGATGTGGAGAAACAGGAACTCTTATACACTGTTGGTGGGATTGCAAATTAGTACAACCATTATGGGGTGGAGATCAGTTTGTGGGTTCCTCAAAAAACTAGGAATGGAACCACCATATAACCCAGCTATATCATTCCTCAGCATCTTTTCAAAGGAATTAAAATCAGAATATTATAGTGATACATGCACATCAATGTTTATAGCAGCCCAATTCACAATGGCCAAATTATGTAGCCAACCCAGGTGTCTGTCAATAGATGAATGGATAAAGAAAATATGATATATACACACGATGGAATTCTACTCAGCCATAAAGAAAAACTAAATTAGGTCATTTGCAGGAAAATGGATGGAACTAGGGAATACTATGCTAAGTGATATAAGCCAGTATCAGAAAATCAGGGTTGTTATGTGTTCTCTCATATATGAAAGCTAGAGAAAAATAGAAAACATAATAGACTCTAAATAATGTAGAAACAATCCTTTAGAGTAGAGGAAGGGGATTGGGGGGAGACAGAGGGGGGAAAGGAGAATTAAGGAACAGTTCAAATAATACTATGGCAATATATGAAGGTATTACTACCAATTTCACTAACATGTACAGGGAGAGAGGAGTGAGGAGCGGGGTGGGATGTGGAAAGAAATACACCAAGAGCTATGTGCATGTATGTTTGTATCACATTGAAACTCATTATGATGTATAATTGCAATTCAATAATAAAGTTATTTTTAAAAATAGATACTAGAAAAAGGGGAAGGGTAGATAAAGGGAAGATGGATTTGATCAGTGCCTGCTGTATGCATGTGTGGAAATATCACACTGAGCCCTATTAATATACACCATGAATATGTGTTAATAAAAACAAAAGCATTTTTAAGTTAGGTAATAGTATCAAACTCATTGAATTGTGGAATTTTTTCCTATCATACACATAGAATTGTGTGTCTCAGCTGAAAGTAGCACATAATGCCAGGTATTATAACTAACTTTTTTTTTAAGATATAAATTTAATCAGAAAAAATAGCTTTTACATTTTTACTGTAACTCACAGAAATACTGTACAAAACTATATATGCATACTCACATAACTGAAATAAAAGATTCACAAAACAATAGTTACTGTTATCATTTGTAATGCATTCTAATATGCTTTTATCTATTCTACTTTTAAGAAGAATGGTAAAAACTCAACAAATTGATTTTACAGTTCACTATTAGCATCAACACAGTTTTTAAGACACTATACTGGACTATGAACACCATGAAGGAAATCTCTACACTTTTTTTTGTTCAACTTTGTTTCTGTAACATCCTGGAATAGGATTTATCTTCATTTATGTGTTGAATAAATGAGCCCTTTTTAGAGTATTCATTTAAAAAAATCTATGCTCAGCTATGGTGGCACACACCTGTAATCCCAGTACTTGGGAGGCTAAGACAGGAGGATCACAAGTTCAAAGACAACCTCATCAATTTAGTGAGACCCTGTTTCAAAATAAAAAAAAAAATGAAATAGGGCTGGGGTATAACTTGGAGTTAGAATGCCCCTGGGTTTAATCCCCAGTACCACATACACACAAAAAAAATCTATTTGTCCTTCTATAAGGTTGATGTGTAAAACTGGGGAAAAAATAGGGTTCTTTCTACTCATCATTTGATTGGATTCTTAGGAAAAGCCCTAGAAAAATCACTTAAACATAAAGCTTTTGAGAGCCTTATTTTGATAGAAATTGGGCTGTGGTGTTAACATGGCTGACAAAATCTCACCTGGATTATTAATTGTGACTTGCTTAAAGAAATGGGAAATTCTTGTGATTTTCTTCCTTAACTTAAATCACATATAAATTCTTTCTATATAAATCATAATATTTTCTTTCTATGTAAATCATCATATTTTATATTATAGTTATTCTTTATTATCTATGATTATACACCTCCCTGAAGATGACTAGGGTGAAGAGAATTCCCATTCTTATAGATTTTTAACATATTTTAAAATTTTACCAATCTGTTCAATGTAATTCAGTTCAATCTATTAGTTTTGCTGGGAGCTATATCTGGCAAGTAAACTTGGAGGCATATAGTTGATGAAATAATTGCTAATATTTACTTTATTGCTCTTTGATGATTTTCCTGTTTCCTGACCCCCCCACACACACACTATAAAGCACAGCACAGGAAAAACTTTGCTGGGAGAAATGAAAAAGAAAATAGGAAAGCTTTATAGAGTTTATAGTATTGTGATGACACATTAACTTATTGTCATACTCAGTGGTGAGTTCCATGTTTAAAAGTGGTGACACCAGACAGGTAAAACTGTTGAAGAGAAAAACAATGAAAAAAAATAATAAACAGACAAACAAGCAACCGAATATAAGCAGAGCGCATTAGAATCAGGCAGATAAGGTTTAAGGCCTGTTTACAACTTTCTAGTTACATTTGTTTTTCTTCTTTTCATTTTTTGCCTTTTGTCTCATGATATTCTTTTAAAACTGAGTTAATTATATATAATACTGAGGTTCATAGTGATACATTCACATATGCACAGATCATAATTTGGTTTAGTTACATTTCTTATCTATGGTTTTCCCATCTGCAAGGTAAGGCTAAAAGTGTCTATATCACAGAGCAATTATGAGGATACAGCAGGTTAAAAATAGGAAAAGGAACTATGATAGAGCCTGGAAAACAGCAATCATGGCTCACAGTGGGCGTGGGGCTCCCCTCCTCTTTCCAGGTGTCTGTGCCTGGCCTACTGGCCTTATGATGCAGCCTAGCGACCAGCTCACTGTCAGGTCACTTGTGGGTGAGGCTGAACCTCATTCTAGAAATAATGATGCAGTTTTTGACATTCAGTTTAATTCAATAAATGTGAATTAAATGCCTCTTGTATAAAAGGTATTGTGGGTAGTTATTATAGAAAATAGAAGAAATAAATTTTAAAAAAGAAAATGGTTTCCTGCCATAAAAAAAGCTTCAAATTTACAGGGGGGCAAAGGATACAGTTAGTTAACTAACACGAAAAATGCAAGTAGTGAAGATACTAGTGAAAAGCAATTGAATCTAAATTGGAAGTGGGGGTAATCTTCGAAAGCTAGCAAGGAGATGGTATTTGAAACTTGAAGGAAGAATGTAGGTTTGGGGGAATCTGCTTTTTTGTTTGTTTGGTTTGTTTTTGGTGTGTGTGTGTGTGTGTGTGTGTGTGTGTGTGTGTGTGTGTTTTGTTTTAGATTGAGACAATAGCAAGGGATTTCTAGTCTGAAGCAATAGCATGAACAAAAGCTGATAAACCAGCTAAGTGGTGATAATCAATGAAAGAAAAGATGAGACACTGGACGAGGACAATGCCCGTGGAAAGGAGAATGGTAAAGGAAGGGATCTGGGGGAAGCGTGAGAACTTAAACCAAAGAATTGCAAAATAGACAAGTCACAGAGAACAGCAACATCCCTTGCAGTCCTGACTGTGGGTGCTCTGAGTTGCTACCTAAATCTATCTTGTTTCTTAAAGCCTTTTCTTCCCAAATTACTCCCTTCCTTCATTTTCTGACTAGTTGTCTTGATTGTCAAGATGTTTCATAGACTAACAACCTCCAAAATTTTAATAGATTTGATTAGCGCTTCCTGTTTCATTTTCTTCTTTGCTTTTTAATCTTTTTTTATTTCTGTAGCTCAAATCGCATTGCCTTTTCTTGTCCCAATATTGTATAAGAAATTTATTTTTATTTAGCTACCCATTTGCTCCATATCTCCTCACTTACCAGATTTCTCAGGACTATGAATGTGATTCAATTTCTTCCCAGATGTACAAGTTTACATTCTCCCAGTTTAATCTCGTTTTGATTTGAGTCCATATTTGTAACCTTTTCAAGTTCCAGATAAGTAGTTTCTAAGTCATTATCCATGTTTACAACATTGCCTAATATAGCATCATTTCAAGTTCTATTAATGTGCTGCTTATTTCTGCAGATATTAATTGAAGAGTTGAAAAAAATGTAGAAACACTATCTTGTTCTATGCTGTCTATAATGCCCTCTGTCTACTTTGTAATTTATCAAGTTGTTTAGTTCACTCTTTTGTGCATAACTTTTATTACTTATGAGTTCTTGTGATCTAATCTCATTTGAACTATTTTCCAAGAAAATTGAATAAAAGGTTTATATTCATTTAAAAATAAGGTTCTAATTTTTCTACTTGGAAACTCTATTAGAAAAACAGTACTTCAAAATCTTTCTCACTTAGATGGTCTTTATTGGTCCCTATAGTTGTTTCAAATGACTTGCAGCAAAATGTCTCTACAATATTAGCACGCTGACTGGGGGACTCACACCTGCTTGATTTTTTTTTTTTTTTGTGTGGTACCAGGGATTGAACCCAAGGGCATTCTACCTCTGAGCTACACCCCCAGCCCTATATTTTATCCTTTATTTTGAAACCAGGTCTCACGAAGTTGCGGAAGCCTCACTAATTAGCTGAGGCTGGCTGCGAACCCGGATCCTCCAGTCTCAGCCTCCCAAGTACTGGGATTACAAGCGTGCGCCACCATGCCCAGCATACCTGCTTGAATTTGATGAATGAAACATCGTCCTGTGTCCATCCTCCTTACTGTATTTAACTTTGTTATTCTTTAGATATTTGCATGATTTTTTCTCATTTATAAATAATTTTGTCAAAAGTACATTTTATTCATTGAGATTTTATAGTTAGATTAACTGAAGAGTTCAGATATACCAATAGGAAAAGATAACAACATAATAGATCAATGGAATGATAATTCACATAAGAAGAATTACAGCTGGCTGACAAATAAAAAGCTATCAACAGCTTTAAAAATATGAGATGTTATTTTTCATTTAGTAATTGAGGATATTTTTCAGTGACAGTAACTATTACTGGGAAGAATCCATACGTGCTTATGTACTCAGATATTGGTTTTGATAATAGAAATTAGAAGAACTGTTTTATAAACAACTTGATATTCTGAATCAAAATTTATGAAAAATCATACTTTTGTCAGTGATTCTACTTCTGAGACTCTATTCTAAGAATATAAAATGAGAAAAATACTCAAAGAATATTCTAATTATATACTTTTTATCAGTGAAAATGCTTAAACTACCTGAATATCCAACAATAAGTGAGTAATTACATAAATCGTAAGTCATCCACCAAAGTAAATAGTATAAAATCTTTCAAAATTAATGTCAATGAAGACTTAAACCATGGGAAAATGTTAATTTAAAATATATATTAGAGACATAATATGGCAGATTTAGTGCTACTAAAAAGTTAAATAAAAGTTAAAAGCAATTTTGTAGGTTTGGGGATGATACTCTTCTTGTTGAACCCCTCATCCTTTATTGTCTAGCGTTCCTCAATCATGCTTATTTACAATTGGAAAAATTTAAGTGGGCGAGTATTTATTGGGCTTCACTCTGTGCTGGGCACTATGGTAGGTCTTGGAAATACAGAGATACAGAAAACATGCATGGCTACAGAACATAGGATCATCAGAATTTTGATACTTGGAATCCTCCTTGGTTCATCTCTCCTTCATACCCCAAATCTAATCCATTTGGAAATGCTGTTGGCTTTACTTTCTCAATAATATCTAAAATCCAACCATCTGGTTGTAACATCCTAATTTGAGCCACCACCATAACCAGCCTGGGTTACTGCCACAGCCTTGTGATAAACAGATTAATGTCCAAAGATGTCCTCGTCCTCTGAATCTGTGCCTATGTTGCCTTGCATGTCAAAAGGAACTTTACAGATCTGGTGAAGATTCTTGAGATGGGAAATTTATTCTAGATCATCTGGGTGTGCCTATTTTAACCAAGATGGTATTTCTAAAATGGAGGCAGGAGGAGCAGAGCACAGCGATAAAGGAAGAAGAGGTTGAAGTGATAGAATTTCTGGAAGGGAGCCAGAAACCAAGGAATGCAGGCAGCCTCTACCAGCTCTAAAACACAGGGGTACATATTCTCCCTAGAGCCTCCAGAAACACAACCCTGCCGACTCTTTTGTGTGTGTGTATGTGTGTGTGTGTGTGTGCGCGCGTGTGTGTGGGTGTGTGTGTTACTGGGGATGGAACCTAAGGTCATTCTACCTCTGAGCTATACCCCCAGTCCTAATTTATCCTTCATTTTGAAATAGGGTCTCACTAAGCTGTGGAGGGCCTCACAAGTTGCTGAGGCTGGCCACAAACCTGCAATCCTCCTATCTCAGCCTCCTAAGTACTGGGATTACAAGCATGTGCCACCACGCCCGGCTCTACTGCCTCCTTAATTCCAGCCCAGTGAGACTCATTCCAGACTGCTGGCCTCCAGAACTGTGATATAATAAATTTGTGTTCTTTTGAGCCACCATGTTTGTGGTAATTTGTTATAGCAGTGATAGAAAACGAATACTAACATGCTCTTATCCATCCTTCTTTGTGGTCTTTTCCCAAACTAACAGCCAAAGTGATTCTACTAAAACCAGTCATATCACTCCACTTCTTTCCATTCCATGAGGACAGAAAACCAAAGTCCCTGCAATGACCTATAAGGTCCCACACAATTGGTCTTCTTTTCTTTTAGACCTCATTCCTTAAAATTCTCACTTATTCAGCTCCAGATACACTGGCCTCCTTGGTAAACCTCAAGATGACCAGGGATGCTCCTGCTACAGAACCCTTGAACAAGTAGCTTTCTGGGTATTTCTAGAGTACCTTATTCTCAGGCACTCACATGAATCTCTCTTGTTATGGTCTGGATTTAGAATGTCCCCCAGTGACTCATGTATTTAAAAGCTTGGTCCCAACCAAGTAAAGCAAGGTTCAGAGGTGGGGCTTTTAGACAATGATTGGATCATGAGGCTCTAGCCTCATCAACTTATTAGTACATTTTATGGCTTGATAATTTGAATGGATTATTGGAAGGTGGTGGAAACTAGAGGAGGTGGAGCTCAGTTGGAGAAAGCAGATGACTAAAGGCATGCCCCAGAAGGGTTTATCTTCTTCCCAGCTTTTCCTCTGTCTCATTCTCGGCTTCCTGGATGCCATAAGCTGAGCAGCTTTCCTCCGCCACACCCTTCTGCCATGATGTTTAGCCTCACCTCAGGCCTAAAGCAATGGAGCCAGCTAGTCATGGACTGAAGCCTCTGAAACCGTGAGCAGAAATAAATCTTTCCTCCTCTAAGTTGTTCTTGTCAGGTATTTTGGCCACAGCAACAAAAAGCTGACTAACACACCTGTCATCTTCAGGACCTTGTTCAAATGTCATCCATCAATAAAGCTACTCCAGCCACCCCATTTAAGAAAGCAATCTGAACTCCCTACCTACTCCTGGCACTCTATTCCTGTTTTTCTATTTTATATAACACTGACATCACTAACGTACTATATGACACGCTTGCTTATTTTGTTTGCTGCCCATTTGCCACGCTAACACACACATGCATGTATGTACACATGCTGGAATATAAACTCCACAAGTACAGCGATGTGGTTTGTTTCATTTACTGATAGATCCTAAGTGCCTGATATACTGCCCAGAATATGACATTGAATTAATATATTCTAAAAAAATTAAAATAGTTTAAAAATTCATTTGATACACATTTAATTTTCTCAAATGGAAAATGTCAAGCAATGGTGTAATAACTAGTATTAAGTAACAAACTTCTTCAAATAACTAAGAAAAACACTAATTCCAGATTAAGAAAATGGCAAATTTACAATATAGAAAAGAAGATATATAGCTAATTAACAAACACTTGGGAAATAACTCAAACTCTTGAAATGTCAGTAAGGCACCATTTTTTGCTTATTAATGTCCATATGCAAAAAAAAAGTTATTAAAGACATTTTAAAGCCTATGATAATTCTGAGTTTCTGACACTTTATCCAGGTGCTATATGGAAATACTACTAAACCTTATTCATGCTTCATAGAGCCCTTTTTCATAAGCTTCCAGCTGGCCAGTTGTTGTGTTAATCTTTTCTCCTTCTCCCCAGGTTTTATGGCTTTCACTAAAGATTCCAGCTCCTCTGGTAGATTGGAATGGGCTTTCCCCCCTCGATTTTTGCTGTCCACTTGCAGATGTGATTTGTAGCCGTTTTCTAGTACTCCAGCACTCACATGCAGCCTCTGAAAAACTGAGCTCGGTTCTGCTTCTCTGTTAGCTTTATTTTTCATTTTATCCTATTCCTTTTCATCTCTGAAGTGTCATCAATACCACCAGAAGGATAATGAAGACCATATAACATAACATTATCAAAAGCTGCCTGAATCCCGTGCATTACCGCGAGCTCTCCAGAGCTTATGACAGGTCCCCAGGCAGGTGCCTGAGAGATCACTCGACACATGATTTAGTAATAAGCTTGATGACAGGGGAAGAGAATTGCTCCTCTTCATTTCAAATGATAAAAAGAACAGGCCCTTGGGCATGTGGGGATATACTCCACTCCAATCCTCTGATTAGAATGCCGTCGTCTGTTTTTTCCCATTCTGATCACTTTGTTATTAAGTTCAATTGTAAAAAAAAAAAAGGCTGCTTAGTTCAGAGCAATAAATAAACATGGACACTTAGCCTCTCTACTCTAGTGTCAAATAATCTAGACTATTGAGCCATATCCATCCACTTACAGCAGTAGACCAAAACCATCACAACTTCCTCTTTGAGCACAGGGATAGGAATGTCTGTTTATTCAACAAAACTTTACTGAATGCAGTTATTACTGGGGCAGTTGGCCCCAAATCTGGTTATGCCAAGAAGAGTAAGCAGCAGCCCCTCTGCCTTTATGAGTGTACAGTCTAAGCCTGCTGCAGTGGCATGCACCTATCCATAGATTCCCAAAGTTGGTGATACTGTCCCTGGGCAGGGGGGCACTGAAAAGATCCAGGGGGCAGTAGCAGCCTCAGGTGTAATTGGGGAGCACTGAATAAAAATAAGGGAGTAGTAGAAGCATCCATGGGAACACCAAGTAATTAATGTTTTGTTTTTGTTGTTTGTTTTTTGAGAAGGGGGCATTAAGCCAATACATTTGAGAATTTATGCAAAATCCCAACTGCTCAGGACGTTAAGGCAAAAGGACCACTTGAGCTCATGAATTTGAAACCAGCCTTGGCAGCAAATGGAGACTGTATTAAAAAAAAAAGCATGGAGCCTAGTAAATGAGACAAGTAGTTACCAGGTAATTTATAGATCAACATTAAAAAAATGAATGACGGAAGTTTATGTGCCCTGGATATCATGGAGCAAAAATAAAGAAAAATTAATCCAAATGGCAGGGTGGGGTGACAAGACAGAAGAGATAAGAATTGAAGACTTTAGGACAAGTCAAAGCTTGGAATGGGATAAGTGAGGAAAGGAAAAGAAACTTAAAAGGAGAAGAATTTAATCGGCCTGAGCATAATCTGGGAGTAGGAGAAAACATAGAACCAGCTAGATACAGGGAACTTTAATTTGGTATGGCTAAAGGGTAGAGCAGAGGAAAGATGTGGAAAGAGGTGGTTGGACACACAGGCAGACAACACAATATGGAGGCAGATGAACCATACTAAGCATGTGTTTTTCATCTAAGGAGTACTCAATTTTTCTTTAATCATGTTGCATAAATGAGTTTCCCCTCTTTTAATATCATAATAAACATGTGATACTGGTGCATAATGTTCAATCCAGAGATTTTACATCCAAGTGGAATTTAATATTGACCTTTCCAACCTTGAAATATTTATTCAATTTATTCAATCATTCTTCAAAAAAATAGCAGCTTTGCTAATACATATTTGCTAATTACAGTAGCTACAGATAAATAATGCTTTGACTTGATGATTTGCACATGTTTAAATTTTCTCCAGGCTCTTTTTCATTCTTGAGGTCAATAGTTGCTTTATTGTTTCTCAATGTTTAGATTTATAGGCTTTGGTTTTCTTCTTGAGGACAGATTTAAAAACTAGTTCAGCCTAATGAAGTATTTTAATTGACATTAAATTTTATATCCTATTCCATTTATTAGCTAGTTTTTTAATGTGGGTTTTCTTCTCCTCTTGCTAAACTAAATTTCTGTGAGGGACAAGAAAGACTTTTGAATATTTATCTGTTACTGCTTATTTTTAGTAGTTAGTTAGTTATTACCTAGCATTTACTTACCCAAATTCCATCTTGACCATTGAATTTGGTATAACAACACACTGAGCTAGGCTTGTCCTTTTAACTCTACTTTTATCTCTGTGAATAACAAGCTATTTGATCTGAGCAATTCACCTTTCCTCTCTCTGTAAAATAGGGAGTTAGGATGGATCACCCCCAGATGTCCTTTTAGCAGCTGGAACCATATAATAAGCATATTAATGCTTATTCTAGTGACTAAGCATTAATATTTGTAGTGAAACCAGCATGATTGCTTCCTCTACTTATCTCATTAGTACATGTCCTCTATCATAGCTCTGTACACTTCACTTGTTGACTCTCCTTGTCTACAGAGTAAGGATGCTCGAGGGTCAGCACTAGGTTATCTATTTCCTTAGATTTTCATCTGATGCACTGCTAAAGGTTCTCAGCTTGTAGATTTACTCAGTGACCCTGTGACCCAACAAGGGCTCATTAAGAGTTATTATTTGAGCTTTTGAGCCCCTTGTTGTGTGCTCTACATGTTATACACCTAATTTTCATTCCAAAGGATACAGTCTGTTTTCTGAGAGAATATTCTGTTTCCAACTCATACAGTCCTGTTGCCTCTATATCATCAGCTGTGAAATTCTGGGAAAGACTGGCTTCCATCCATCCCAGTGTTCAACTAGCTTGGACTGCCACTATGGCTCAGATAGTGTGGTGCTGTTGAGCTGAGTCACATAGAAGAACAAAGACACAGCACACCATGCATAGCAGACAGGAGTATTGTGGAGTTTAGATGATTTCCTCATTAACTTACCCTTATCTCTGCTTCCTTCAGTCCATTTCCTTTTCCCCTGTATCTGCTAACTTTCATCTAATTCAGGAACCATTGAGATAGCAACTTCTCCTTTGCTGTTGCCTGGGAGAGTTTCCCTATTAATTAAAGTTTGCTGTCTTTGTACTAAAACTTGTTCTCTGCTTTCTTGTTACCAAATCCTCTGTCTTAGTTCATTTGTGCTGCTAGAACTGAATACCCAAGACTGGGCAATTTATAAAGAGGCCTGTACCCATTTTCAGTATCACATATAAAAAAAAAACAAAGAAACTTATTTTCTCATAGTTCTAGAAGCTGGAAATCCCAAGATGAAGGTGGCAGTAGGTTTGGTTGCCTGGTGAGGGCTGTATCCTCCAGGACAGAAGAATGCCTTGTTGTCACATGGGCAGAAAACAGAAGGGCAAGCTAGCTGGACACCCAGCGAAACCTCTTTGTAAAGGATTTAATCCCGTTTATGAGGGAGGAGCCCTTATAACCTAATTGCTTCTTAAGGATTCCATCTCTTCATCCTATTACACTGGCAATGTCTCAAGTTTGGAGGGGATGCATTCAATGCTTGGCATTCCTCTTCCTCTTCACTGTTGTTTGTAACCCAGCCTCTTTTGGTGGAACCTGGATATATTTCCAGGAATTGATTTTCCTTAAAGCAATTCCTTGCAGAAAACTGAGTGATTGTGGTATAACTCCCATGGAGGAGTGTCTGGTGGAGGGGAGTCTCAGGGGAAGCAAGGAAGAGAGTAGAATCCTGAAGGTACTGTTTCTATTACAGGGAAAAAATAATCTCCCAACTGTAAAGTGAACGAATTTTGGCTTCAAGACAATTTTATCTGCGTCTGGACCTGGAGGCTTTTCTTCATATTCCCTCTTAGGCAAGACAAAGCAAATACCATGCTCAATTTAAAAAATTTAGTCCCATGAATCTCTGCATGCGATGAATAGCAATGTTGCTTAATGTATAGATCAAATGTTCTGGGCTAAAAGTAGAGACACAGGGCTTGACTGCATGAATACCCTCCTGGGTTCAATCAGAAATCTAGGAAGGTAAGAAGTGTGCTAGCTCACAAATATCCCTCTGGATTTGGATACCCGGGTACATAGGGTCTTTGTTTACAGGGCCAGAAGGTAAATGCCTGCTCTGTGGCTGATGCAGATGGCAGAAGCTACACAAGAGAAGCATGTGTGATGTGAGTCATCACAATCTAGCAACCCAAAGATATCGCCTCTCAAGTTTCAGGGAGAGGCTGTGTGTCAGGATGGCAAATGGGAGGCTGTCTGGATAAAATAAAGAGACAGCATAGAAAACTGAGGTTGCCTTTAATACACTCATTTTACTTACTGAGTTGGATGGACAGAGTGTCTATAGCTTCTGCTTTAGACAGAGCGGAGCAGATCAGAAACTATGGAGTCAATAGAAGGCAACAACCTTGCAGGTATCTTAATTATTATGCCCAAGATTCTAATTCTGCCTAGTTGATAGTTCTCTCCCTCTCTCCCAGGAATTGAAGCATAAATGCATGGTGTGTGTGTGTGTGTGTGTGTGTGTGTGTGTGTGTGTGTGTGTGTAGAGATGGAGACAGAGAGTTGGATCTAGACAATAAGCATTTTAGATGGGATTCAAGTTAAATCTTTGGGAAAGTAAACCAAAACCATACACACCTGCCAGAGTGACTAAAATTAAAGTCTGGGAAGCTGATGCCAGCAAGATGGTTAACTACAATCCTTTAGTGCTCTTCCCCTCCACAAAGACAGCCCCAAACAGAAAGTTCTGATGGAAACAACTGAAGAAGAATGTCAGAATACATCAAAGGACTGGAAGGAATCTCATAGCACACAGAAAGATGGAAACAGATAATGACACGAAAGTACTCTCACTTCTATACCCTCCCCCAGCCAGGATCAGCATGGAACCAGAAGGGAGTCTCCCCTGTGGAGAAAAGGCAAAAAGGCAAGTGAGAGGAGCCCAGAAGCCCAGTCACCACTTCAGACACACCACCTACAGTCCTCACCACCAAGACTGTTCCCAGGAGGCTTGGTCCATGGAGAACAAGAGACAGAGGCTGGGGTAGGAGAGCAGGTCTCTTTATTCACCGCTGAAGGCCCAGTGAGCAAAGCTCTGGATCTGAGCCCTGAATGGCATCATCATACAGATTACATAGCCACAATGTGACAGGTGTTGATTGGATCAATAACAGGCAGGAGTACCAATACAAGGGCTCGGGTCAGGTTTCATTTCTGCTTCCTGAGCTAGATTTCCTGTATTGGCCTCCACATGGTTCATGCCAGCACTAAGCCCAGCAGAGGGAGCTGCCTGGAATCCACACAGCTGAGCCCCCTCAGAGAAGAAGCCAGGACTGTGCCCCACCCCCTGTAGCCAGAGCAACTGCTGTGCTTCTCCATCTCAAAACTGGAGCCGTGGTTGGAGTGTGTCCAGATCTGCAGGCAACTATTCATGGCATCCTTCTATCCTTGAGGCTTAGCCACCACTGAACCACACACACAACCTGACCTACCATATCCCCTAGCTGAGTTGCTGCTACACCCTACCCTGTGGGGCCATGAAGCCACTAAATCACTCCACCTATACCTCCCAGTTGTGGCAGCTGCTGGGAGTTTGAGCTGAAGCTGTGCACTGCATCCCAGAGAAATGGTGTACTTGCAGAGGTACTCCGTCCCTGCCACCTACCCCTCCCAGTTGCTCTGGGTCTTAAATGAAGCTGTGCATTCCCTCCCTGTAGAGGGAAATGGTACCTTTGCAGAGCTGCTTCATCCACCCTTTCTAGTCACTGCTGGACTGGACCTAATATTGCAAACTGCCTCCCAGGGAAATGGACCTTGGCCACCCAGAGTAATTGTAGTTCTGAGGTTGAGTTAAAGTTCCACATTGTTTCTAAGGTAATTGATACTTTGGCTAAGCCAAGCAACTGTCCATCCCAGAGCTGAGCTGATATAACATCTTGTATAACAGGAAAACAGAGCATTGGCTCAACTGAGACCCCCTACCATACAGCATCATTCCAAAGTCCTGGCTGTTGCTTTGCCTGACCTCACATAATGTGGGATACTGTGGTACCCCACTATCCTAGGCCCAGAGGTACCACTACATAGTGCTTCACCCCAAGGACACTGAGAAACTGCACAGAGACTTCTAACCACATCTATTAGGAACCAGAGTCACTACAACCCTCCCAATTAGAACATTAAGACCTATCTGCAAATGAAACTCAAACTACCCAACAACAAAAACAAAACAAAACAAAAAGTAATCTGATTTTTTAAATGGGCAAGTGATCTGAATATACTTTTCTCAAAAGAAGACACAAAAATGGCCAACAGGGATATGAAAAAATTGTTCAACATCTCTAATCATCAGATAAATGCAAATCAAAATCATAATGAAATATTGCCCCTCCCCTGTTAGATCGGCTATTATCAAAAAGACAACTTTCTCGTGGGCCTTCACTGAAGACCAGCAGTTATAAAATAGATGTTGGGTCAAGCTGAGGCCCAAAGGACTGTCTTCCTATGGTCTCTTGGCTATTCTGGAATCTCAGTGGACGATGACTGTTTCATTTGCAAGAATCAATCCACAGCCTGCAGCTTTCTTCCCCACTGGAAAGGCTCAGGAATAGTGCAAGTAATGACTTCTGAGTCTAAAAGACAGACATAGCTAAGTCCTGGGAAGAACAACCTTACAGGCTTACTTTATTTCTATTATCTTATTCTTGTTGTTACTTTAAATGGACATTGATAAGTCAGATGCATACTTCAGACCACAATGAATAAATTTCCACCAAAGTGCCAAGGAAGATGTGGAAAAAGGAGAACCTTTATACACTGTTGGTGGGACTGTTAATTAGTACAGCCATCAAGGAAAACAGTATGGAGGTTCCTCAAAAAAAAAAAAACTAACAATAGAACTACCATATGACCCAGCAATCCCACTACTGGGTGGATATCCAAAGGAAGGACATCAGTATGTTGAAGAAACAGCTACACTACCATGTCCATTGCAGCAGTTATTTATAATAACCAAGACACAGAATCAACAGTGGTGTCCATCTATGGATGAATGGATAAAGAAAATGTGGTTTAGCTGGGTGCAGTTGTGCACACCTCTAATCCTAATACTTAGAAGCTGAAACAGGAGGATCTTAGGTTTAAGGCCAGCCCATGGTAACTTAGTATGGTGCTGTTTCAAAAATAATACTAAAACTAAGAAAGGCCAGGGGTGTAGTTCAGTGGTAAAGAACCCTGAGTTTCAATCCCTAGTACAGAAAACAAGCAGCAAGACAAAATGGAATATTATTCAGCAATTTTAAAAAATTGAAATCCTATCATTGGGGGCAATGTGGATGGAACTGGAAAACATTTTGTTAAGTAAAATAAGCCAGGCACAGAAATACAAATGTCATTCACACGTGGGAGGTAAAAAACTGATGTCATGCAAGTAGAGAATAGAATAGAGGCACCAGAGGCTGAGGAGCAGGGAAGGGGATTGAGAAGGGTTAGTCAATGGGTACAGAAATACAGCTATAAAGGAAGATTAAGGTCTAGTGTTCTATAGCACAGTAGGATAACCATAGTAAACAACAACTTGTTTTATATTTTGAAATGATAGATAAGAGGATTTTGAATGTTCCCACCACAAAGAAACAATACAATTTGGATGTAATGGACATGAGAATTACCCTGCTTTGATCAAGATATATGGTATACATGTATCAAAATATTACACTGGCCGGGCGTGATGGCGCATGCTTGTAATGCCAGTACTTTGGGAGGCAGAGACCGGAGGATCCGGGTTCGCTGCCAGCCTCAGCTCTCTCTCTCTCTCTCTCTCTCTCTCTACCTAGTGAGGCCCTCTGCAACTTCATGAGACCCGGTTTCAAAATAAAGTATAAAAAAATAGGGCCGGGGGTGTAGCGCGGAGGTAGAACAACCCTGGGTTTAATCCCCGGTACTGCAAAAAAATTACACTTTACTTCATAAATATGTACAACTATTTTTTATCATTTAAAGAGAAATCTCTGCCGGGCGTGGTGGCGCACACTTGTAATCCCAGTACTTTGGGAGGCGGAGACCGGAGGATCCGGGTTTGCGGCCAGCCTCAGTTCATGCATGCGCGTGCACACGTGCTTTCTCTCTCTCTCCCTGTCTCTCTCTCACTCTCTCTCTCCCTGTCTCTCTCTCCCTCTCTACTTAGTGAGGCCCTCCGTAACTTCGTGAGACCCGGTTTCAAAATAAAGTATAAAAAAATAGGGCCGGAGGCGTAGCACGGAGGTAGAACACCCCTGCGTTCAATCCCCGGTACTGCAAAAAAAAAAAAAAAAAGAGAGAGAGAAATCTCACAGCTGGGTTTGGTGGCACATGTCTGTAATCCCAATACTTGGGAGGCTGAGACAGGAGGATCTCAGGTTCAAGGCCAGCCTCAGCAACTTAGACCCTGTTTCAAAATTTAAAAAAATTAAAGGGCTGGGGATGTAGCTTGGATGTAAAATACTCCTAGGTTTAACTCCCAGTACCAAAAACAAAAACAAAAACAAAAACTCTCACAATACCAAGGATTAATGATACCATAGACCAGCAATCTTACATTGCAGGTGAGAATGTTAAATGCTAGAATCACTTTGAAAAACTATTTTTCAGGAACTTCAAAAGATAAACATACAAATCTTGTAATGATGCAACAGTATCTAACATATATAGTTCTATGTTCATCAAAAAATGTATATAAATTATACAAATATGTACATAGCAGCTGTATTAACTATAATAACTAAATGAATTTATCGCAAAAGTCCTTCAAAAGTATAATAAATACATTATACCTTCAAATAATGAGATACTACATTGTACTAAAAAAACTACTGATAAATTTAAACACATATATATTTCTCAGATATTACACTGAGTGAAAGAAATCAGACAGAAAAGGGTTTAGTTGAGCCTGTTTATATGAAGTTAAAAAATAAGGTAAGAGTAGTTATCCTTGGAGTGGTTATCTTTAGAGGAGGAGGCCTTACTGACTGTGAAGGATCATAGTTGAGTTTCCAGGCTATCTTAATTCATCTTGATTTTAGCAGTGGTCACACAGGTATGTGTATTTATATATGTACATATACTTATGTTTATATATAAAACATCAGGACATTTATACTTAAGATTTCTGTGCTTTGTGGTATGTAATCTTTCTATATTATAATCTTTCTATATCCTTTCTAGCCCTATAGAATCAGAAGGAGGGCTGAGGCATATATATACATATACAGGTATATTCATATATATATGAATTATGTGTATACACATACATACACACACAAAGTGTATATATTTTCAAAACATTTTCAGATGATTCTGCTGCACATCTTTGTTTTCAAATCACTCTATCCTTAGATTCAGGTAACTTAAGTACTGTTCAAAGTGCTGAAGTTAATGCTGATCAAGTTAATTAATTAACTAGTTAATTCGATGGGAACAAGTTTTGGCTCTGCAAATAACCAGATGTGTAACCTTGGGTAATGCAGCCATAAAAAGAGGGGCCTGGACTATCTGAGCTTTCAGGTCCCTTCCAACACGAATGTTGTAAATTCTGTGACATACTCCTTTTCCATCAGCCAACTCACACAAATACACCCAACATTAAAGCCTAAGGGAAGAAGATGATTAAATAACATGATATAATTTCAAATATTGCCACCCAAAAGTCCTTTCACCCTAAGTGTGTTTGAACTGGTATCTTGAAAAATCCAGTCTTCTGTATGATGCTTAGGTGCCGGTCGAATGGCAAATTCTTAAAAGATGATAACGTGTTAAGCTATTATCAGTCATTAATGCTCCATTATGTATATAACAGTAGATCATTTTCAATTTGATAGTTATAAAATTCTACTTCATTCTAGAATGAAAGGTGGCTTGGTGTATAGTAGATACAACACAGAACTGAGAAAAAGGACGTTGCTCTTTGCTCACATGCTACTACTTGTGTGTCTTTGACCAGGTCACTTTCGCCCTCAGATGGTCCTTCCCTAAAATGTAAGGATTGGAATATATAATCACTTAAGGGTCATGAGGACTCTATCATCTCATGAATCTTCTTGGGTCCTCACAGGGGAAGGAGAAAGGTCACATTGAGTTCTGGAGTGAAGGCACTGGTTTTCTGTAATTTTGAGGGACAGAGACCCCCAGGACCGTGGCAAGAGGCTGATGGAGATCACTGAGACCAGTTTGTTGATTTGTTTGTTTTTCTTTAAAGCTCTTTGATCCCTGGGTTAAGGGCAGGGACAATTGCCAATTACATTACCTCTGTGTATGTGCTGCTCAGGGTTTTCCAGGTACAGAATCCTGGCTGTCTCTGGGGGAGAGAAACACACTGGCTCTGTTCCTTAGGACAATTCACACAGAATGTACTTATAAACTGCTACAAAAAAATGCAGAGGACAGAATCAGCTGACCAGCCTCCAGATGGACAGCGCTCTCCAGTTTCCTCCTCTCTCACTCACCAGCAGTGCTCAGCCCCCAGGAGGAGTCCTGGGATCCAGGCTGGCACAGTGAAACCAGACATCTCACTCAGCCTGGGAAAGGGGTGTGGTGCTGGATCTCAGCTTCTAGGAATTTAGTGTAAGACAGCAGCTGAAATGAGGGGAGTCAGGCAGCCCCTAGAAGTGGCACTGGAGGGGAAAATAGGAGAGAAAAGTACAAAGTAGGTGAGGTTGATAAAGACCCCACCACATAAAAAAGGGAAATGAAAGTCAGTCTTCAAGTGAAGCCATTCAACTCTGAAGCAGGTGAGCCTCACCTTCACCCACAACGAACACAGTCCTTCCTGTTTGCCTGATGAGACGGGAGTAGACCATGTTAATGAAAAGGAGCTGACTCCAAATTAGCAGTATGAACTTACATCTCCTTGCTCCAAATAGACAATCTATGACAAAGGCTGAGAGTTCAGGTTTCCATAACCAAAAGAATGATAGGAAACACAATCTTCCATACCCTGCCTTCCAGTCTGAGGAAGTCACTATTTCATTTTCCATGGCCTCTCCCAGGAGTAAATACCCCTAACCTGGGAGTCACTGGGCCAGGAAATGCAATTGTGTGGACCCAAGTTGTCTAGAAACTGAATGGAAATCCACAAGTTCAAGAAGCCCAGGAAATAGCCATATAGCTGATAATGATAACAGGTTGCTACTGATCTCCGCCAAATAGAAGGCTCTCTGGAGACTGTAGTGGGGAGGAAAAATCTCCCCTTTCATAAACAGCCTCATCCTTGTTTGCTCTAAAGTGCACTTGCATGCTCTAAATGGCTCTTTCTTTCTGTCTCTTCCTCTCTCTTCCCTTTTCTTCCTCTCTGTACCCCTCTTTCCCTTCTCTCCCCCAGCCGTTTCTTTTTAAGCTCTAAGTCTCCTCCCACTCCCCTTAAAGAAATACTTGTAATGAGCCTCAGGGAGCTTGCTGGGGCTCTGCCTGCACATTGCCTGTAATTTAGGGTGAGTTATGTTTCAATTACCTCTATATTATAGCAGACTGGCGAGGGCAGGCATTATGTCATGTCAGGGATACAGGCAAGAGAAAATACGGACACCCCCATTACAGGCGGTGATGGAGCAGTTTTAATAATATTGGGGGGAAATGGAACATAAATGCTTTTCAGCTGTGCCATTACTGCACATTAGCAGTACCACGTGCTGAAGTGGGGGGCGGGGGGTGCAAAGGAAGGAAAGGGATACAGGTATGTTGGGTACTGGAGTTTGCTTTCTGCATTGAGAGAAGAGGCAAAACGTCCGACTAAAACCTTGGAAATGTATGGATTTTTTTCCTGTAAATAATGATCTTACCAAAGATATAAAGCACTAACTTTTTAATAAAATTAAAAAATCTAATTTCCAGTGAGCATCCCCCTTTCCTGTGAGAAGGATTGAGTTCTTCATGTACTTTCATTCTCTAACTCTCTATTTTCTTGACACAAATAGCACTCATTGCTCAGAAAATGTGCAGGATGAGGCTGCTTTGTAATTCAAACCTTTTATTTAAGTTACCCCTTGTGTGCTAAAGAGGAAAATATGCATTGGCTAAGTGGCCTTGTTGTGAATATTTCCAGTTGGACTGGAGATGGCTGTCCCCACACAAACATCCCCACACCCTTGCTCCATTGATCACTTACAATGGAACTGAGCTAATGATAATTACCACCTCTTACTTTTTTTTCAAGTGGTGGGGCAGGGGCATAAATAGATATTTTTATTTGGCATGATTTGTTCTTTAAAAAAAAGGAAGCGGCAAAAATGAGGAGCCACAGCCGGATGATGATCAGTGCTTTCAGGACTGGTGGTTTTCAGGTTTAGCTCTATGAAGTACAGTAAGAAAGATGAGGTTGTGGTGGCCTCGTGCCTCCAACAGCTGTTTAACTGTTCAGTTAAAACAAATACAGTCGGTGAAAAGAGCCTCTTATTTAATCAAGGAGGAATGGGTTCAGTAACTGAAATAAATAGTATACATGGTTGGCCTAACTTTCCTCTAATCAAAATGACAACATTATCCTAAAATCAAAGGGACTGCATGAAGCATAGCAACATGCACAGGAATTATACTGGGGACTTCAGAGAATTCCAAACCAACTTTGGTTGGGGAAGATACATACTTAAGAAAGATACATGTGCACGTGTGTTAAAGTGATGTGTGTGTATGTATGTGTGTGCGTGCGCGCGCTGGTAGATGTAATTTGGACTGGTTGGAGAAAATTTAAAAATTTCACATAAATATAAAAATACCTATGTTATTATTTTAGTTATTTTAATGTTTTTTTATAATTCATGTACTTATTCATTTGCTCATTAAGCGCTTATTCGTTGGGTATTGCCTATGCAATGAGAACCATTCTGCTCAGTATGGAAGAAGAGATCTAGGGACACAATGGACCTGGTGGATACACTCCTGGAGTTTACATTCTGCTTGGATAAACAGAACATAAACAAATACTTGCAGCTTGTGCTGCGTGCTAGGGAGCAGAATGTTCTGGCATAGTATAACAGTGGAGCAACAACTTTAGGAAGTCAGCAGAGAAAAATCAGGGCTATATTGTATATGTGATTCTGCACATTGCTTTATTCACTTAACAGAGTGGTGCAAATGTTCTTGAGTCATTAAACATTCTTGGGAAAAACTTTTAATGTGGCTGGATAGTCTATATTTTCAGTGAACCTTAATTTATCAATTTATGATTTCTATAATTTATTTAACTAATCCTTATTTTGGGGCATATGGAATATCTCTAGTTGTTCACATTTATAAATGATACAGTAAGGTCCATTTAGTGCTAAAAAATTGCTGGCATGTTTGACTAAAGAAAATAGATTTTTTTGCTGGGCATGGTGGTACATGTGTGTGATCCCAGTACTTGGGAGGTTGAGACAGGAATATCCCAGGTTCGAGGCTAGCCTCAACAATTTAACGAGGCCCTCAGCAACTTAGCAAGACCCTGTTTCAAAATTTACAAAACTGATGGGAGAGTAGCTCAAAAGTAAAATGCTCTCAGGTTCAATCCCCAGTACGAAAGAAAAAAAGAAAGAAAGAGAGAGGGAAAAAGAGAGAGAGAGCAAGAGAGAGAGAGAGAGAGAGAGAGAGAGAGAGAGGAAGAAAGAAAGAAAGAAAGAAAGAAAGAAAGAAAGAGAAAGAAAGAAAGGAAGGAAGGAAGGAAGGAAAAGAAAGTAAGAGAAATAGAGAGATTCTAAGAAGTGTAATTACCAGATTGAAAGGTATGAATATGTTAAGGGCTCTGGATACAAATCTATAAATTGCTTTCCAAAAAAAATGCCAGTGTATGGAAGAAAGGAATTTTCTGTCCTTCTCTAAAAGGCCAAGTCTGCTAAAATAAACTGACCATAGACAGATTAACAGGAGAAAAAGCATAAACATTTATTAATATATACATATACACAGGAGCTATGGTAAATATGAAATTCAAAGAAGGGCCAGATGGTTGAAGCTTAAATACCCTTTTTAAAGGGGAGAGGGAAATGGAGGCTATAGGCAATTTTAGAGAGGTAGTAAATGATCTTTGGGAGAATTAGTGAGCCCAAAGAATAGAAAGAATAGATAATATCCTGAGACAAAGATCCTCTGGGCTCTGTCTGGGGGGATTCGGACAAGATAGGGGGAGATGGGAGGTGGGACTGAAGAAGGAATAAGGGTTGGCTTATGCAGAGAAAGTCGCTCAGGTGGGCCCTCCATGTAAATAGATGGAGACATTTTATTTAGTCTTTTCTGAGTTAATCTTCCCTGGTTAATGAGATTTTAGGGAAAGAATCAATTACATTTCTTTTGGAAGAACTTCCTTCAGTCAGATAAGGGGACTTCAGACATCCTCTCCCTGTGCTTGAACTGGGGAAGAGGTAGGAAAAAAGGGAAGATAGACAGATTTTGTATTTATTTATTGTTTGTTTGTTTGTTTGTTTGTTTGTTTACATATATCTTATCTACAATGCTGGGGATCTAACCCAGAACCTTGCTTACATGAGACAAATGTTCACCACTGAGCTACATCCCTAGCCCAGAGAGATTTTGATTGATCTTAAGGCAGCTGCTTCTAAGTCTTTTAATTTCCCTCACTGTAAGTGCTCAACAAGTTGAAACATCATACTTAGGCATATTATTTTGTGAGCCCCAACACTAATATATACTCCCATTAATGTAAGACAGTATTATTCTCCTGGTAATAGCTAACACTTTACATGTACTGACAGTGTGCCCCATGATCCTGTTATAAGTGCTCTACATGTATTAACTCATTTAATTCTATCCTGTGAAGTATGGCTATTACTAACCCTATTTATTGATAAAGATTCTGAGACAAGAAAGTGTCAAGTAGTTTACCCAAGTTTACTCAGCTAGACTAGAACAGTGCCAAGGTTTACAGTCAGACGGTCCAGCTTCAGAGCCCTGCCCATAACTGAGCATTCTTGGTTCTGATGTTGTCCTCAATATTCTCTATCATTCTTTTTACCTCTACTATTTTGAAAACAAATGATGTCATCCTTTAGTGTACTTTCTAATAAATGGTCACTTTTTCATTTTCGTTTTTCCATTAATTCCACACCTCTCAATTCTTCCACTGAGCACCAGTGCTCTTATATGTGAAAGATTTTTGCACATTAAAAATTTAACATTGTCTGTGATAATAGCTGTAGCATTTTTCTCCCTCATCTTACTATTTTTCTCCTAATTGCATTTCTGGCATTTTTGTATAAACAGAAGCATTAGTTTTATTCTATTCACCTTTTGATCTGTTTATCAAAATCTTTTATTTTTTTCTTTTCTGTTCCATGACTTTTATCTAAGGAAACAGTTTTTTGTTGCCTGAACATCTGTTAAATATTCACCTACGTTTTCTTCGTTTTTTGTTGTTGCTGTTACATTTCTATATTTGACTTCTTAATTCATTTGAAATTTTCTTTGATGTAAATAAGAGAGAAAATAAATTAGTTTTCCTTATAAAGTTAAAACAATTCTGGAGTCACACATAGATTCTTCATTATTTTATGATGTGCTATTTGTCAAATATCAAGTATTTAAATACACTAGGATTTATTCCAAGGTTAGAAGTTCTATTGATCTGTCTGTAGATGTTTATATCAAAGGATGCAAAATTGTCTTTGCTGTATAATCAATTTTAACGTCCAGTAGAAGGCAAGTCCTCCTCCCCATCCTCCAGTTTTTCTTAGCTACACTCTAAACAGTTTGTTTGCCAGATGGGTTTTAGAATTATTTTGTCAAGTCTCTACAAAAAGAAAAATAAATAGACACAGGTGATCCTCATTACCAGGGATTCCAAATTTGCAAATTGGCCTATTCTCTAAAGTGTATTTATAATCCCCAAATCAATGCTTTCTTGGTCATTTACAGACATGAGCAGAGCAATAAAAAATTTGAGTCACCCAAAACGCATGCTGAACCATGTGCTGAGATGCTTTCTTGTCTCAGTTTGCACACTGTAAACAAAGGTCCTTTTGTGGTCTGTCGAGTGTCAGGTTTTTCACATTTTGGTACTTTTCTTTGAATTTGCTGTTTAAAGTGGCCTTGGGTGTGGTGCTGGAGGGCTATCTACTGTTCCTCAGTGCACTACAGTTAGGATGTGCCCTGTGGCACATGTGTTGGATAAGTTTAGTTCAGGTATGAGTTATAGCACTGTCCACTGTGGGTTCAATCTTAACAAATCAACAATAAGTACTAAACATGGTATCTTTAAATGGAAACACACATAAAATATTCAATCTTGTTTAACATGTTTAGAAATATTCTCCAAGAGTTATGATGGAGTGAGTGTTGAATGTAATCAGAAATCTATTTCATATTTCACAAGACAATCATTTTTCCCCTTTGGTCACTTGATTAATGAATTTCTTAATATTAGTTCACCATTATGTACTAGTGGTGTACTAATCAGTTGACTCAAATATCATGATTAGTGGTTCCTGGAAACCTCATTCTGTATATTTCCTGAGAGGAATGATTCAGTACAGGCCAACTCACTGTCACAGCAACTTTATAGACACAGTAACCACAAATAAATGTATTAATTTGAGAAATATTCACATCTTCAAAATAAAGACCTCTTATCCAGAAATATGTTTCATAATTCTTTTCATAATGTTCTACTCATTGTTATGCTCATTTCCAGACATTGTATTATCCCTATTATTATTATTTCAAGCACTAGGGATGGAACGCAAGGCCTTATGCATGCTGCCATATTCATTTAATTTTACATAAACATGTCTTTGAGGCTGAAGCGAATCTGACCAGTATTCATCGACTGCAATATTTCTGTTTGGAGTATATACAGTATACACCAAACAGAAATATCTTATCCTTATTTATAAGAACGTCAAACACAGCTTTGATATTCTGCAATGAAATCTGAACCTTTGATTCACCAGTAGATATGAAAGAATTGTTGACAAAATGCAGACACTGAAGCAAAAAAATGTTTCACCAGTCATAATTTGACTGAGATAAGGTATATCCAAAAGAGGCCCTGCCCACCAAAATATCCCCAGCTCAGTTTTCTGCAAAATACCTTGCAGTAACATTACTGCAGAGAAAGACTTTCAGTTTGTCATTGTCCATGTCTTGACATTTATCCATTGGGGAAAATCCTTTAGGACTGTAATCCTGGAATTATCTCAGGATAAATGCTACAGCTGCAAGTACCACCGGAGAGGTGAGTGTTCTTGGAGCAAACAGGAAACAGGTTAACATATTTAGAAATGTTCTTCAATGGTTGTGATGGAATGGGTGTTGAATGTAATGAGAAGTCTATTTAATATTCTTCCCTTTGATCATTTGATTAATTAATTTCTTAGTATTAATTCACCATTATATTCTACTGATAAAGTCTATATCAAATTTTTGGACTATATGTTATATTTGGATTCAATTTACTAATAGATACTTGGGATTTGCCTTTATATGTAAATAAGATTTTATTTAAAGACAAAAATAAAAATAGCTATGTTGTGTGTATATATATTTGTTATTATATATAACTATATATAATTTGTTTTCTGTTCTTGAACCTCCAGGCAGAAATAGTGTTACCATGGAACTTCCTACATTTAAAAAAGAACATACATATTATATTGCTTTAAGATTATTTTTTGAAATTTATTTTCAACTAACAATTTTATATATTTTTATACTATAATATGATGTTGTGATCTATGTATACATTGTAAAAAAAAAGTCGGTCAATATGATTAACATATTCATCACCTCACCGACTTATCATTGTAATGTGTGTGTATGTGTGTGTGTTAGTTACTGGGGATTGAGCCTAGGGGCATTCTACCTCTGAACTATACCCCCACCCATTTTACTTTTTATTTTGAAACAGGGTCTTGCTAAATTGCTGAGGGTCTTTCCTTAATTGCTGAGGCTGACCTCAAACCTGTGATCCCCCTTTCCCAGCCTCCCAGGTACTGGGATTATAGGTGTTTGACACCACACCCGGCTGTTCATATATTTTTTTTTATGTTACTTCTGCTACCATTGTCAAAGTTTGCTATCTGAATCTGATAATTTTACTACATGAAATCAGTAACATTATATTTTTTCTAAATTAGTTCCCTAAATCTTTCAAAAAATATTTAAATGTCTTTTTAAACTTCTTTTCTCATGTCAGATTTTGTTTTTTTTATTTTTGTTACTATTAATTAGGTTTTCCAGGAGCTTGTCTATTATTTTCAAATAACCACATTTATTTGGGGAGAGAGTTGGTTTTTTGTTTTGTTTTGTTTAGTTTTTGTGTGGTACTAGGGATTGAACCTAGAGGTGTTCTACCTCTGAGTTACATCCCCAGCCCTTTTTATTTTTTTGTTTTGAAACAGGGTCTAGCTAGGTTGTTGAGAGTCTCACTAAATTGCTGTGGCTGTCCTCAAACCTGCAATCCTCCTGTCTCAGTCTTCCAAGTACTGGGATTACAGGTATGCGTCACCATTCTAGGCTTGTGAGAGAGCTTTAAGAATTCCTTTGAGGATGTTTGAGGACCTCCTTTAATGGAGGAAGACGAAAGTCCAGGAACAACACAATCCAAACTTAAGGGGATGAAGACAGCACTTAAGTCAGGAGTGGAGGCTGGCACACTGTTTCTTTGGAGGTACAGAGGCAGCGCTGACACACAGCACACAATGCTCTGAAACATGGTCAGGACCTGGCGACACCTTAATATTTTGAGCAAGAGGTGGAAGGACGAAAATGAAATTATTCTAGGAGAACTTTATGAAATACTTAGAGGTCAAAACAGGAAGACTTTCCAGGAAGCTATTGAAGTTGAAACCAGGGAAACAAGTAGAAACAGATAAAAAATTTCATGGTTCTGGTAAAAACACACTGCTTATCTAAAAGGAGACATTCATCCTGACAAGCATAAAAGTATTTATGAGGATGTCTGGACAGACTGTTTAAAGGTGTACGTGTCTTCAAAAGCCGGGATAAATATTCTTCTTTGGGCCCAGGATGTAGAAGTCAGTACTAAACAACCTCTCTAAAAGAGAAATTCTAGGCTGGGCGAGGTGGCGCGCGCCTGTAATCCCAGTACTTGGGAAGCTGAGACAGGAGCATCAAAGGTTTGAGGCCAGCCTCAGCAACCTAGCAAGACCCTATTTCAAAATGAACAACAAAAAAATAGGGCTGGGGATGTCGCTTTGAGGTAGAATACCCCTAGGTTCAATTCCCAGTACAAAGAGAGAGAGACAGAGAAAGAAACAGAGATAGAGGCAGAGAGAGAGAGAGACAGACAGACAGACAGACAGACAGAGAGACAGAGAGACAGAGAAACAGAGAGACATCTATCCATTACAACCAGTACACTGAACTTATGGTTCCTGAGAGAAAAAGAAGTAAAACTTTACCTCAAAGCTTTAAAGGACAATGAAGAAGGAAGTTGAGGAATAAGGAAAATGTAATGGAGATGGAGGACTTTTATAACTTACTAGGCTTTGAGAATGTTCATACAAGAGAAGGGAATAGCTGGGCGTGGTGGCGCACGCTTGTAATCCCAGTACTTTGGGAGGCTGAGACCGGAGGATCCGGGTTCGCGGCCAGCCTCAGCTCTCTCTCTCTCTCTCTCTCTCTCTCTCTCTCTACTTAGTGAGGCCCTCCGCAACTTCGTGAGACCCGGTTTCAAAATAAAGTATAAAAAATAGGGCCGGGGGTGTAGCGCGGAGGTAGAACACCCCTGGGTTCAGTCCCGGTACCGCAAAAAAAAAAAAAAAAAAAAAAAAGAGAGAAGGGAATAGGTCAGATTTAGGTACAAGGAAACACAATGGAAATTACAGACTAAAAATAAGTAAGTAAGTAGACATTATTTAATAAAACACATGGGGCTTTACTCTTTAATTTGTAGTCAATTTTTACAGTAATATTGGGAAAATTTAGAAAAAAAATTTTGGTACTGGGAATTGAACCCAGAGGCATTCTGCCTCCAAGCTACATACCCAGCCCTTTTAAAAATTAATTAATTAATTAATTAAAAAATAAATTTGAAACAAGGTCTCCCTAAGCTGCTGAGGCTGGCCTTGAATCTGTGATCCTTCTGTCTCACCTTACCAAGTACTGGGAGTACAGGTGTGCACCACCGTACCCAGCAGAAAGTTTTCAGTAAATACTTCAGAATTGAGGTTTTGAATGTTTTAACTTTTTTTTTTGTACCAGGTATTGAACCCAGAGGAATTCTACCTCCATCATTAAGTTGCTGAGGCTGGCCTTGAACCTACAATCCTCCTGTCTCAGCCTCCCAAGTATTGGGATGGATTACGGGCATGAACCACCATGCCCAGTGATTTAACTTATTTTCTAAAATCTCACTTGAAATGATCTCTTGATATTAAAATATGGTTGTTTTGTGTCACATAGAGAAAAAAATAAAATGTAAACAAGTTCTAATGCTTCCAGCA
This sequence comes from Glis glis, assembly GCA_004027185.1. Classification (NCBI taxonomy): domain Eukaryota; kingdom Metazoa; phylum Chordata; class Mammalia; order Rodentia; family Gliridae; genus Glis; species Glis glis. Next base: position 47,137 of record PVJS01009478.1, read on the forward strand.
GATATTTCTCAAAGCCCGTTTCACTTAGAAATCCTGCCTGTATACTTATGTGTGTGTTACCTCACTGAGTATCCCTCTCCCTTTCTCTTCCAGCTGTCTCAATGAGAGCCTTGTCTTCCCAGCAGCCCTTCCTGGGTGAAGCATCGGAAAGCCTGCTTATCACTGCCACAATTACCAGGCAAATAAGAAGAGAGTTAGGGCTTTCCCCCAAGGTTTCCCCTTCTCTCATGAGGAATTCAAGCCTGCCTATTCTGGCTCCTCCTCCCTCATATGAGGCAGGGCACTGAGAGGCAATCATATATTTCCATCAAGGCCCAAGCATAATCGCGCTCCGGAGAATTTGCGTTTAATGTAATTTATGGGGAACCACTTCCCACGGAGATCATGGAACCTCTGGTTTAATTGGGGTGATCTGGAAGGCTCGGCATCTGTCATGAGCAAGGAGATGGTGATTCTTGAATAGAAACAGAAATCACTCCAGACTCTCCTTTTATTCAATTCACTTTTTAAACTGGGGCTCCCAGCTATGGCATTTTACTGACTCTCTGCTCTTCTTTTTCACCTCTTAATCTATATAGGATTCTTTCCTATTCTTTATCAAATATGTGTGTGTGAGGAGGGGGTAATTTCTTCTTGGGAGAGAGGAGAGGCATCCTCCTCCCACCCAAACCTTCCCATTCTCTCCCACAAGACACCAGTGGGCCTGGATAGCTGGACAGGACTTGGTCACATCCTTGACTGAAAAGAGGTCTAATTATGTCTGCAACATTAATTAATTCACTAATTCAGCAAATGTTTATTAAATGTATGCCATATGTTAGGCGTGGAGGATATAGTAGTCTGTAAAACCAATTATATTCCAGTGAAGAAATAAATAAAAATAGAATAAAGAAGCTAAATATATAGCATGATCTTTGGTGATGAGCTATATATAAAAATAAAGCAAGAAAAAGGTTGAAAATAATGCAATGGGAAGGTCAATTTAAAACCCTGTGGTTGGGAATATCTCCTTGAGAAGGTATCATTGGAGCGAAGCTGTCAAGCAGGTAAGAGAATGAGTGAGCAGCTATGTAGGGGAAGGCTGTCCCGGGCCGGGGGAATGGATTGTGCAAAGGTCCTGAGGCATGAGAATGTCCAAAGTGTTCAAGGAGTAACAAAGGCTTGATTGAATGGGGCCGAAAGTGAGTGAAGTTAGGGTGCGGGGGCGCAGATCCTACAGGGCCCTTGGACCACTGTAAGGACTCTGTCTTTCATTCCGAGTGAGCTGGAAATCATTGCATGTTTTGAGGAGAGAAGTGACATTACATGAATTATGTTTGAACAATCAATATAAACTGGGCATATTTTCAAGGTAAAATCAGCATACTCATTTATGTTGAAGAGTATTTAGCATCTTCTTTGGGCCAGATAACCTGTGGGAGACAAAACTGAGGAAGAAAGTATCCACTTTTTAAAGGAGTTTCCAATCACCTGGGAGAGAGGGGACCAAACATTTGAAAAGCAGTCAGTGCTGCAGAAAGATTAAAGGTTACAATTCCAAGTGAACCCCATTGAACCGTTATGAAGGAGGCCAACAGGAATCTTCCAAAATGGTTTCTGTAGAGGAGAAGGGACAGAAGCCAGGATTGCAAGCAGTGGCAAAGTAGGCAGAGTGGGGAAGGAGTAGGCAAATAGAGTCATTTTAAAGAGGTGACAATCTCATGGTCCTCCCCTCGAAGGGTGCATCTTACTCCCCTACTCCTTGAACATGGACTGGACTCAGTGACTCGCTTCTGTCAAATGGAATATGGATGAAGTGATGGGAGGTCAAATCTGAGATTAGGTTATAAAAGGACTGCAGCTTCCACTTCCTAGCTTGCGCTCATTCCCACTCTCATTCTCTTCCACATCTTAACACTCACGCCAAGGAAAGCCATTTCTTAATCCCTCCCATGGAGAGACCACTGTGGCACAGAACCGCAGGCTGCTGAATGAGCTCAGGGCAGACACTCCAGCCCTTTCATTGACTGCAGCCCTGGCAGACAGCCTGATGCTGTGAAAGATGCTGAGCCACAACCACACAGTCATTCTCAGATTCCTCACCCTCAAGAAAGTGCAGTAATAAGGCTTGTGTGTTTTAAACTGCTACATGTTGGGACAATTTGTTACTCAGCAATAGATAACTGATACATGGTATATACATGAATAGAATAAAGGCAAAAGAAAACAGAAAGGATATGACCTGAGAATAAAAGAGTTGATATATTTCCAGTTTGAAATACAAGAGATTTTTTGCCTACTTATTAATTCATCTCTTTTGCAAGCAACAAACCTATTTGGAGCATACAAAATATCTTAGGCATCGTGGCATCAGTTATGAAGGTGAATTACAATGACCCCCAGAGCTCTCAATAAGCCAAATGCTCTTTCCCCATGCATTGAAACTGAAAGTGGTAAGTTCTAGGGACAGAGACAACAAATGTTTCAGAACCAAACTAATCTCTTTTGTCAAGTTTTAGAAATTCTACTTACTTTCCCACCATTTAATGAATAACTGTTGAGAAGCCTGGATGTAGCTCAGGGGTAGAACACTTGACTGTCATATCTGAAGCCCTGGGTTCAATCCCTAGCACCAAATAAATAAATAAATTGAAATTTAAAAAGCAAAGATCATTCCAGAATTTTCTGCAAAGTTTTTTCCTTCACCTGAGTAAATATCTGTATCACAACAGAGATACCATGTTCAAAGTTTCCTCTTCCTCTTTTTTAAAATTAATATTTATCATAAAAATTGCTTTGGCTATTCTGGGTCTTTTGTTTCTCCATATGAAATTAATGACTGATTTTTCTAGCTCTGCGAAAAATGCAATTCTCAGCAATAAGAACCATGCAGGAGGCATCACAATTCCTAACTTCAAATTATACTACAGAGCTATAATAATAAAATCAGCATGGTATTGGCACAAAAACAGACACATAGACCAGTGGAATAGAATAGAAGATACAGAAACAAGTCCACAAACTTATAGCCAATTGATTTTTGACAAAGGTGCCAAACACATACATTGGAGAAAGGACAGTCTTTTCAACAAATGGTGCTGGGAAAACTGGTTATCTACCTGTAGAAAAATGGAACT